>VWZL01003731.1:57739-148211 GCA_013396915.1 Stercorarius parasiticus
TGTGCCCTCCCGCGCAGGAGCCGAAGCTCAGGGGTGGGGGGTGGGCAGCTGAAGGGAAGGCAGGGAAGCAGGCGACCGGGCCGAGCTCCTTCCGGACGCCTCCCCAACACCCTCTCCTGCCCGCCCAGGCAGCTCTTTGAGCCTCACCCCTGCCCTCACCTGTTTCTCCCCCCCTCTGGCCCCGGCCCGGCGCACCCCGCGGCGACACGGCGCCCGGGCAGCGGGTTCGGCGAACGCGGCGCTTCCCCCTCCGCCCCCGGCAACGGCCGCTGCGCCGCAGCCAGCGCTACTACTCGGCCCCGCGCTGGCGCACACACCCCCTCACCCGCGCGACCGCCCCCCGCCCCGCACCGCGGACGGCCCCCACTGCCCCATCCCTCGCTCCCATTGGCTCCTCCGCGCCAGGAGGGCGGGGCTAGCGGCCAGCCTCCCGCTGCGATTGGCCCGGAGGGGCGGTCACGGCGCCGCTGGCCACGCCTCGAAACCGTTGCTCAGCAGATGGCGGATTAAAAAAAAAGAAGTATCCTTCCGCAAAGCTTCGAGTGCAGGAGGGAGCCAGCCCGCCCACGGCCACGAAGAGACCAAAGATGGGGCCCAGTGGAAAATCAAACACGTTTCAGGCCGTAGCGTGCCTTCAGGCTTATGTTTCCGCTTCAGGCGAGCTGAGCCTTAAGCTATGAGGGCCGCCTTTGGAGTCGGCGGAAGGATCTGAGGGAGGCAAGAGGCGTGAGGCGGCCGCTTATACGTGCGGTTCGCGGCGTACTCAGATATAGCACAGGGGGAGGGGGCACCTGCGGGCGGCTTCTGCGCAAGCGCAGGCCGGCGCCGTGCACCTGTGGGGGCGCTGCGGGCAGCGCGCTGCGCAGGCGCACACGGAGAAGGACCCGGCACCTGCTCGGGGGCCGCGTCGGCGCCTGCGCAATGGGGAGGTTTCGGTGGCGCGGCAGCAGTGGGGCGGCAGCCATCTTGTTGGGCCGCCTTGGAGGCTGAGGGGGACGGGGAAGAGGTGGCTCGTGCGCGACAGGAGAAGTTCAAGGGGAAAGAATAATGCTCGCTAGAGGTTCCTTGGGAGGATGGCAGGCTTTAGAGCGGCTCTAGTTGTAGTTGAGGTGGGTTATGTAGTTAAATCTATAGGGAAATGTTTTCTGCCACTTCAGATCCCTTATTCCTTTCATGCAAGGCCTACATGCTCTTATGAAGGACTGTAGCCAAGATCATAAGAGGACTAAATAGTTAAACTGAGAATATGGTAATGAGCTAGCTGGTCGTATTCTGCAGTGACCTAGCAAGACACTCATACTCATCTTTTACCACAAGGCTTTCCTACCAGAGGATGTGGGAGGAAGAAGACCAAAAATGAACAAAGTACCCAAGGCCAAGAAGCTGTTGAATCATCCAGTTTACTGGAAAGTGGTGGTGTTCCGTTTATGCTTTCCCTGGGGTTCCTCCCATCACAAGAGATGTCTGAGCTCCAAAAACCCCCATCAAACAGCAGCAGGGGCTCTGTGTGATATTTCTGCAACGTTCTGGTCTCCTCTTCCATTTTCTCAAAGCTGCCAGTCCCACACTTGTGTTAAATGCGTTTTTAAAGCTTTTCCCACCAGTTTGCTTCAGGATTCTCCACTGACCGCTTCTCTACTGCAACATTTGAGCAGACATGTTCACATATGACATCAAAAGGCACAAAAAATCCCTTGTGTGCCATGAGGAGAGAGTTCTGTTCTTCACACCATGGAGATCAGGCAGACCAAATTCCTTGGTAACTTTAAGGCCTCTTTAGTGATTCCTAGCAACATGATGAACCTAGTAATATGTAGCATTTCCAGCAGGGAGAACAAGCAAACAAACAAAACTGAATAATAGAAAATGAGTCTAAAATATCAGCAACTGCACGTATCCTGAAGAAATACTTGTTAGCAGGCACTGAAAGGAAAAACAGGTATGTTTACTTCTCAGATTTAAATATTTAATATATAGACCAAACCTACGCAATGGAATTTGTGCTAAGATACTGTATAAAGCAAGCTATATTTGAAACTCCCAAATTGCTTGTTTCATTGTAGGTATTAGGCTCTTGTAACAGCATCTGTGCAACGTATGCATCATACAATATAGGTGTTGTAAACCGTCCTAACTTAAAGCCCTTAGTTTTTATGCATACACAACACTTTGCCTCAAAGAGTAGCTGATTAATACATATAGGAAGAGTGATGTTATGCAGTAAGGAAGCAATATTAGCTGATACAATACATCAGACTGTTGGTACCACTCAAGTTGCCTAATGGTAATTTTTTTTTTTTCATTAGCACCAGAATAAAGGAAAGCTTTAAGGAGAGATTTGAAAGACAACAATGTAGGTTTTGTGAATGAGCAGCTCCCACATGCAAAGAGTAACATGAAGATTGATCAAAGGTGTTTTACAATTTAATGGTTTGCATAGGTCCTGGACTAGAGGGCCAAGAGAAGGAGAGCGAGCACAGGATGATAGCTACAGTGACATAGTCCATGAATGACCTTAAAAATGAACTTACACTTATATAGGACATGATGCTAAAAGAGGAGTCATATAATCATAAATGCAACATTCTGAATGCACGTAAAATAAAACAAATTAGCAGAGACCAGAAGAGAAAAAGTGAAGCAAGCAGAGTACAAGTTGACAGGAGCCTGGACAAAAATCATTAATTCAGGGTGCAACCAAGCTTTCAGTCTTGAAATTCAAGTAGAGGAATTCAAAACCCAGGGGCTAGAATTTGAAGCCAGATAACTTAAGATTTTTTTTATTTTTAAGCAAGGAAGATAATTAGCTACTTGCTTCACTTCCCTAGGATTCTTCATCCCTTGAAGAAGTTAGATCAGGACCAAATATATTTTTTAAATTATCTAGCTGCTTTAAAAACTATAAATTTGGGTAACCAGTGAAGTCATGGATCAAAAAGACAAAGATATACAATTTTAAATTGTGACTATAAACATCGCTGAATTTGTTGCATAGTTTCCCAGGATGTTACAGTGTATTTTGCAGGATTATAACTGTACAATACAGAAAAATAAATACTATTGTTTTTCTTACCTGATTATTTTATCATCACTCACCGTGTTTTCCACAAAAACTAATGTCTGCTAGTAAAATTTTGTGTATATATATACCTACCCTCACTCACACAGCGTGTCAATAGAAATATCAAAATGTTCAGAAATAGATTTCAAACAAACCAACACTATGATAATGGCAGAGATGCAACTATCTCGCTCTGGATTATATACATCTCAAGAACAAAATGCCATTCAAAGTACCTGAAAAACAAGCCAGTGCTGTAAATATGCAGAACTGATTAAGCTACAAAGCAGCAGATTTCAACCTGTTCTTCTGCCTGCATGGAGTCTTGAACATAATTTTTTACAGCTGGTTCTACCTACTGGCTTGAACTGCTAATAGGTAAGCTTTTAGCTCCTATTTGCGAACGGAGTAATCTCTGCAAACAGGTGCTCTTTAAACAGTAACTTCACAACACACTTGAGTAAATTCTTCCTTTCAGCTACCATTAAGTAAGTAACAGTCCTGTTCTCCTGTACATGGTATCACTAGGAAAAAATGCATGAGAGGGTTTGGCTGAAAAGAAATTTGAATTTAACAGTAACGTTAACTTGTCGTGGTACTGTGTTCTTGGAAGATGTTTTCTGTGATAAGTGGTGGCAGATTGTTTTTCAGGGCTCTCCTACACATCAAAGATACACCTACAAGTTTGCGTGCAGTTACAACAAACAATGATTGGTGCAAGATCTTATGGATACTGTTTTTTAAAATCTCTACTGTAGTAACATTTAAAGGTCTTCATGCCCAATCAAAGCCCCATTGGAGGCTCTCCATGCACAGAAAAAGAATATAAAGTGCTTTATCTTCTAGTGATTAATGATGAAGGTGTAAGGATTTGTAATTAAAGTTGAAAGTGCTTATGGTCACACACAGTACAGTACAAAAATACCAGCTATACTAACTAGAAACAGGGCTTTGGAAGATACCGAACAGTTTCATTTCTCCAGTACGTCTTGAGATATGGTGCTAAAGAATGAGTGATAACAGACTACCAGAAGCTTTCTTATTCACTAGTGCCAAACTGATGTAGTTAAATTACTCCTTAAGTAGCTAAAGTAGATCGGTTACTACTCCTATTCAATCTAGCTGCAGTTATAGCATGGAAAGATAAAAGCCTGTATAAGCTCTTTTCTGAGGTACAGTTACGTTACCTCAGGATGCTTCACACAGATCAGCTTTGCAAGACTAGCAGGACTAGTTCCTTCTCTTTTTTCCATGCTTATCTCTTTACCATAAGTTAAAATAAAATAATTTATGTCTTACATTAGTTAATATTGTCTCCCTGTCTAAAGCTACAGGAAGCACATATTTTGACACAAAGTACATTATAATGTTATGCGATTAAGTTTACTTGCCGATGGAAGAATTCTATAAGAAATGCTGCACTTGCTCTTTTCCACTGTCATACATACTCTGCAGTAGGGACTAATTTGTTTCTCTTTGCTAGCTATTTGCTTGCTGAGTTAGTAGGACTTAGATTTGCTACCACAACTGTAGAAACAGGAAATTGTGAGAGGACTTGTAAGATGATAAATCAGGATCAACTATTACATTTTAATTGACTATTAATTTAACATTTAATGATTTAGTTATTTAATTGGATGTTAAGTGTTGTCTGGGGATTGGATATTAAATTTTTCAGATTAATTCTAAAGTTATACAGGTATTTGTAGATAGAGTGATGTAATAACCTTTAAAGAATAACCACAAACAAACGTTAAATGTAAAATGTTGGTTAGTAAATATGTGCTGATTTTGTTTTTTCTTGGCTGCTCGAGACAGAGAAGGCCTGTTTTGGATGAAAAAAGCCCTTTCCCTATACAAGTTAGTACATTATCAGTTAATAACTCAAAGGGTTTGGGATACCACTCTTTAATATAAGAATGCAAATCAATATTATCTTGATGGGTATAATTGAATCAAGTCTTAGAGACTGCCAAAACAGCAGGAATGTCTTGGCGATATTACTACCTATGTACAAAAAGAGCCACCAAAAGTTAGGTAAAGCTATGCAGTGAACTTTAAGCAACGTTATTTAATGAACTGAGGAAAATTGTTCTTTGTTGCTTAGCTTTACCTCCAAAAGCCTCATAATAAACTGAAAGCACATCATGTTATTCGTATTTTGCTACTTAATAATGTCCAGACTCTTTCATCATTGAAATAACAGAACCTGGATTTGGCAAAGACCAGTTAGCCTTTACACCATTCCCTGCCAGTGCCAGAGAGGATCTTGAAGTTTATTACAAGTGCTTCCCGCTGTTTCTTTTAAACAAACCTGTCTTGCAATTGATGTTCTTCCCTTGGGAGAGAAGTTACACCTTTCTCTTGTGGATCTGACAAGAAATTTTGGCATCTCAGGCTCCTGGACATGTGTAGGTGTGAGGTCAGTGAATGCTAGACTAGGCGATAGAAATTTTTCTAATATTGAACTAGCCTGCTACGTACTTTTCTAGGATTGTTTGGACAAAATTCACAGTGCTGCTTTTGATTTTTCAAAACCACATGTGTATTCTCTTGGAAGTATTCGGGACACTTTCAACCTCAGTCATTTAATGTCGTTTTTGACAAAATAGTGAACATGGGGAAAGTAAATTGTTTGTGATTGTTGTGAGTTGCAAGTATGTGCAATTTGGACAAGAATTTTGGTTGCTCTTGAATGTGTATTCACTTAAAAAGAGGTTCAGCCTTTGACTCGGATGTGAAGAAAGCGCTCGAGAGTGATCTTGGGTAGGTTGTATGTGCTGGAGTCTTACTTGATGCACTGCAAAACCTTCCACTCCCCCGAGGGAACACTGGCTTTCTTGACTCTAGTTCTTTTATCCTGCCACTTACCAACTTTCCCTTGAACTGGAGCAATGGATATTTAGCAGAGAACATTGAATATTTTACCCGATAGTGTAGTAATTTTGTTTCCAGTAGGAAAATACAGTATCTTTTGATGTCAATGGTCAACTGAGAAATGTGTCCTTTTGTTTTGTTTTGTTTTAAATTCTGCATGTTCTGCTGATACAAGTTAACAAAGCTAAAGTAATGCTACTAGCTTCAGTATCTTAGAGAGAGTGAAAAATAAAGATTCCAGGTATTGGTGAATATAGAAATGGGAATTTTTAAAAATTGTATATTGCTAAATGTGACCTAGTTGGTATAGCACAGAACTGGGAGCAAGATCTGGAATCTAACACTAAGTGTGTCATTAGGCAGATAATTTAATTCACCTAATTTTTCTGTAAGATGGGGATAACAATAATCATTCTTACCAATTGCTTTGTGTTGTACACCTGAAAAATGATGAGTCTTATAGATACTAATTAAACATTATTTTAATCTTCAAATTTCCTTTTCCTTTTAAACTTTAGTAAGTGTTTATGCTCCCTAATGCCGGGGGGAAAAAAGCATGATTGTGAAGCAGCTGCTAAGAATTTTTCCCAGAAGATATTTAATATTAAATTGTAATTGAGTCATCTGTTTCAAAAAAAGGGACAATGCAAGAAATAATATGCAAGAGTAGAGATTTTGAGTAAAATATATTCAAAGCAAAATCAAAGCAGCTGACACACCCGTGCCTTCAAACTGGCTCCCACCTTCCCTCTACTTTTAGTCCAGAAACTGGAAATGGGCATTGTGATTTCTCTGCAGCTTAATTAGCAAAAGCAAACGCAACAGTATCGCTTAAAAAATAGGTACAGCTGTAAATTACAGATTGTTTCTGATGCTCTTTCAGTCTTGGCTCTCCTGCCATGTGCTGAGAGAGACACACTCTGCACTACCAGCCCTGTGGAGGGAAGCACTGGACAGTTGTAAGGCCACTGGGATAGCAACTGAATTCCAAGCTGAAGCCTGCAGTGTAGCTGGGCATTGATACTGGAACTAGTAATTATGATACGCTTCACTATACTTATCACTGTAAAGCACTTAGTAATTTCCTGCTGCTCTATGTAAAGCTCCCCAAGTCAACTACATGTCAGTGAAACTTAATAGTGTCTTTTCCCTAATTGTCTCTCTTCACAGTTGTCAGAGGCTAATGGCTGTTCTCCAAACCCTAGACTTTGGCAGTAGAGGTTTGTGCCTAAAATTAAAACAGTAGTTCTTAAGCAAATTCCTGACTCCAGTGAAACCAGGAATTTCATCTACTGATTTTTTTTAAGAGATCATATGTCAGCCTTGTCTTATCATAAGAGGAAGGTTGCAATCTGTCTTGTCTCTTATCTCTTCTAAAAAGCATAAAAAGGCAAAATTGAACTTTTCTTGCTTCCCCGTATCTAATGCCCTAAATAGCATAATTACCTAACTGCAGTTGTCCAAAAAAGGGAAATAACATTTTCCAGTTTCCTTTGCAGAGGAGCTTGTGCTGCAGCATGGGTTTCTAGTGCTGCTTCTTACTCTTATTTCCTGTGCACAATTTATCACAGAACGAAATTTACAGCTGCAGTTTTCTAATGAGAATATGCGACGCAGCCAAATTACTCCAGACTGTGTTGTCCAACAAACTTGGACACATAAACAATGAGGAGTAGCTTAAAACCTGTATGCCTACCTTGGGATGGCTGGAGGTGGATTTATTTCAAAAACAAGTAGAAAAATATTTTAGGTGATTGAAATAAATGGCAAAGCTGAAAGGGATTTTGTAAATGCAGTGTTGGAAAAAAAATATTCAGCTCATAACTTTGAATTTCAGAAGGCATGATTGTATGTCAGGTGTTAGTTTCCGTGACTCACACCACTAAGATGATTAGCATTATGCCTCTGGTTGCAGCAGTGGTAGGACGTGTTTCATTTTGTATAACATGTAGGTCACAAACTGACAATACAAAAAGTATGCATTTGATGAACTTCATCCACCAGCAGGCATCTCGTTGCCTAGGCTTACTCTGCAGGGAATGAAGAGAAGCATTTCCAGAAGGAAATTAATACTAAAATAGGTGTCTAGAGTAAGTGGGACAAACTATCCCTCAGAGATGTCTGATCTTCCTTGTTTGCTGTAGAGGTCCCTGATTATTGACCTACGTTCCACCCTTTCCTTTATAGTAAATGCTGAACTAGATACAAACATAAGGTGGGATGATGTCTGTGCTACTCTGTGGTTTACACGTTGTTGTCCAAATTAGGTAGGCGTTGAATTTTTTTTTCCCTTTTCGCTGAAAGCTACTGCAAGTGAATGCTAGTATGAGGCAGTAATGAGCTAATAAGCAGTATAGTGTATGTTCAGGATTCACAAGTTTCCAGTGGTACAAATGACCTTAAGAACATTAGAAGAAAATGTCTAAAGACAGGAATCACAGGAACTGGTTGTGGCCATAAAGGATCTTTTAAAGAGGGGGAAAAAAGAAATCTTTGTTCTTCAAGTTCATTATTTTATCAGAGTGCTTTAAACACATCTATTGTTTGTGCACAAGAAATGCAAAATAATAATTTATGAACATAGGCTATAAAAGATATGGTTCAGAATGCTTTCATGTGACCATTCCGTATCACAGTGTTTTAGACGCGCTACAGTACCTTTTCTAGGTTTACCATCATAACCTATATGCTTGCTCCCCAAATATATTTTCTATAGACTGTTTCAAAGTTAACAAAAAGTGAGTAGTGAAAATGGAGGCTTAACTAGCATTAGAAATGTTGCTTTATAAGCAGACTGTTAGCATAAAAAACCATGATGTGCTGTAATTGTTAGGACTTCATGATCAGGTCGTATCAACCAATGGCTTAAGAAATGCTGTGTTAGAGCAGGCATCTAGGGATATCGCTACTGGTTCACTCTGTGGAACTGGCATTATTACTTAACCTCTTTGCACTTACATTTCCCTCTCTGGGATTAACAAATATTTACCCACCTTTAAAGAGTACCTCCTGTTCTTCAGAGAAGTGCTGAATAAATAGAGTGTAGTATTACCATCATCAACAGGTAATCCTGTTAATCTAACATGCACCCTATGGGTATGTTGAATATGTTCCATACCCCTTGATCATTGTAGTTAGATTAACAAAGGATATTACGGGGATAAACTCTTAAGTAATGGCCGCAGCTGCCCACCATGTGTGTTTACTATAGCCCCAAACCAGCGTTTGAAATCCTCTTGCCTACAGTGACTAGAAGGAATGCGCTTGACTTCTGCAGAACCAGTTTTCCATTTAAAAGGACAATGTCTTGACCTAGCCGTTCCCAGTAAGATGTTTCTAACACAACCTGTTGCACAGCAGCCTGATAGCTGCTGTGTTGCTGCCACTAGGGAAGACTACTTCAGTGCTAAGACAGCTTCAGGTCTCTGCCTGCCACACCAGTTCTGCAGAGCTGTTGTAAGGTTAAAACTGTCTCACGTCCCACTACGCTGTAACAGCCGCAGCTCACAAAGTCATGTCTAGACTACTTTATAAAATATTAGCTGGAGACAAGGCCCTCCTCAGTGTAATGTAACTTCAGAGCTGGCCATGCTTTGAGCTAGAGGTTGGACCCAATGACCTCCACAGGCTACTTGCAACCTAAATTATTCAGTTATTCTACAAAGTCAGGCATGGAGCTCAGCATGAATTGAAAATCACCCTGTGGCTACTGAGGACATCCTTGTGTAGCTGTCTCAGAGTAAGTTCAGTATTGCTACAGCAACACCTTTATCAGTGTCCTAACTGATTTCAGGGTAGTTCTGGGAAACTGTGATTTGCTGGCACACTTCGCCCAGGATATAGATACACCTTCACAATCCTACTGTTGGCAGTGCTATTCACTGGCTTTATTTTGTCCATTTCATTTCAGTGGCACTTGGAGAATCTCTCAGCTGTGGTAGACATTGCAAATATTTTCAACAGAGGATGGCTGAAATGGGGTCTGAGGGAGAAGAGAGTACAAGAACGCTCCATCACCTGCATACATTGCAATTAAGAGTCTCTTATGGGAGCGTGGAGGAAGAGGGAGGGAGAAACATGTGCTTGTAAATGCTTCTCTTAGCAGCTCGAGAGGTTGGAACTTGCAGTTTTCTGGCTGGAGACTGATATGGAAAATGGAAATTGAGCACAAAGACGTCTTTTTTTTTTTTTTTAAGCAGTTGGCTGTTGTCTTTTTTTCTCTTCGTTACCTTTGTAAAGTAGTTTGTGGTATTGAAGTACAGACTTCTGGGAGTCTGAATTTCCATTTTCAGCTGTAGCCTTTTCAAATATTGTCCTAAGCAGTCAGACTGGATCACTATTTGTGGGGAGAAACTACTGCTGCTTTCCTCTGTCAAACATGCACCTTTCAGAAACCTGTTAGAATATTACCACTTCCCAGAATCAAATGTTGGGAGTGCTCTACGTGCTATTCCTGCGCCATTCACTCTGACCTTTGGAAGTTGTAAGCAGATACTAGCAAAGAAACTGTTACCTGGTCTCATTAATAGTGGCATTGAAGTGAGATATTGTAAGTCTTCAAAAGGGAGCAATGTTTATAGGGATTGAGTCCTCTATAAATAGCCTATAGAAGGTAACTTGAAAATTTTTATCACAGTGGATGTATTTTTCCTTTGTCTTTCTTCTGAAGCCTCTAAGTTTGGATCTTGCTTTTTTCCATCTCAGTTTTGGAGCTTAGTCTCTTTTGTCCCTGGAAGACAGTTAACTGTTGTTCTTACTGCCACATAATGAGAGAGAGAGAAGCAGGATGATACTGCAAGTTTTTCATACATCCTGACTGCAGTCAGGAGGTATAGCTCGTCCAGATAAAGAGGCATATTTTCCCTGACATCTTTTTTACTTTTTCCAGAATTAAATAGAATTGGAGCTAGCTTAGTGTGGTGGAATTTCGTGTTCATGACTATATGTAGTATAAGAGTCTGTGTCTTTAATGTGCTTTGACACTTAGCATTTCTCTTTGCATTTATAACTGGAGAAAGAAGTTATAAAGCAGTGGGTAGTTTGCATACCTTGAGAGGAGCAGAATAGGACACACATGGGAGAGGCAGGTGTATTGTGGCATATGGGAGGAGGAAGAAAGCCCTGCTAGAAGTATGGGAAAACCCCTGGAGAAATAAGTGCACTCACAGTGAGGTTGCTGCTCACCGGCAGGTACTTCTGAGCAGCTCAGGTGTGCCAGTGCAGCTAGATTCCTTCTGCCTCCCTCGGGGCACTGCACAAAATTGAAATCTGTAGTTGCCACATCCTGGTTTGTGCTGGGATTTAAATTGATCCTGAAGGTCAATAGCAGCTCTTTATTAAAACTTACAGTGAAGTTATTTATACAGTTAGTAAAGCATATTTTTACAAAGCCATGGTAGTCTAGTAATTTCACCTATGTAAAGGATACTGCTAAACAGAGCCGTGCCTGTGGTACGGAATTGTTTGGTAGCCCACTCTGCTTTACTCACTTATTGCCTTCAATTTTTTTATTACATCAGTCCATGAAGACAGCTTGTCTCTAGAAACTGCTGAGACTGGTCTGCAGCAGTCCTTTGGCTTTATCCTAACATAACTGGGGCTGTCCATAGCCTTCCCCACTTCCCTTCTCTGTTTCCTTCAAGGAAACCTTGTCTCTTCTGCTCATGACAGAGGCCTCTTCTGCTCATTATTTACAGCTTTTTGTTATCTTTAACATTACCATGTGCATGGCACCTCAGTGAAACCTCAAAGCCATGCACTGACCATATTTCTCTCCATATCCCTCTTTAGCAAATGTCATGTTCACACTAACACTTAATTACCTTCCTCCTTTCTCTCTGTGTCTGGTTTAAGGGCAGGAACATGGTGGAGTCATCCTTCAGTACACTTACTATTGTATTGTAGTCATTATTAAACACTATACAGTAACAAAATTCAAAAAAGCCCATCTTTCCTATGCAAGAATATAAGAACTGATATACTGGATCAGATGAAAGGTCTGTGCATCTTAGTATTTCCTCTCTGGCAATAGCTGATAATCAGGCCTCAGAGAAGCACACAGCAGAAAATTTAAAGAGTAACCTTCCCCTGGTCTTGACTCAGTATGCATCATCCACAGCAGTTTGCCCAGAAGTGGCCCTTTCCCTTTACTTTTTCAGAATGATTAAATATCTTGTTTTAAAGCTAGAATAGGCTTGGTCTTGCTGCTGCTTTCCAGTTTTGTGAGTATGCTTTATTATTAGAAGTCACTCTTGCAGTTCTTCTTTTAGAACTTTCCTTAACAGAGGGAATATCTCTGTCATGCTTGCCTTCTGAGTTCAGCAGACATTCAGAGAGCTACTGTTCATGGAGAAGAAAAGTCTCACGAGGAAGATGGTGAGGATTTGAACCTGCTATGGGGAAATCCCAACCTGACATTCTCCAAGCATCCAACCAAGATTTCTGAGGAGCATGTCTTCCTCTTTGTTTGCAGCCTCTATCAAATATGTGAGTAGATTCTTGTCTGGCAGGGACAGGTGGAGAAGTGGTTCATGAAAATAAGGGAGTTGTATGTCACATCCCTAAGAGGAGGTGGCAGTGTCTGTTCTTACCTGCTATACCAGGAGGCTATACAATTTGATCCGTAAGATCTCTCTTCCAACAATCTGTTTTCTGGTCACCGTTTTATTTACTCATACATAATTTTTTTAACTGTTTCCTTTCTTTTTACATTTTTGCTGTAAGATGTGTGTAGTAGGGTGTTTAGGACGTAAACAGTGACAGGCAGATCATTTGGAGACATGGAATAGACCTGATGGTTGTGCCTGACTGGGCTGAGGTGGGAAGATGGTAGCAGGTAAAAAGGGACAAGAAAACTAATCTGAGTGTCAGAAGTACTGTAATAATAGTGGTAATTTATTGGCTTTTAAGGCTGAAAACCCAAGTTCCAGTCTAAGACACAGTCCTTTTTTCATCAGTTTATAAAATGCTGTAATCCGAGCATTTTCTTCATTCTCAAATAGTAGAATGGAAAACATGCTGAACTGGGATAATTTGCCATGGAGCTGGAGGGTCTGCAGATGCCTCACAGCCACTAATGAATTAATCTAAGACACATGGATTTATTCCAAGGCAGAGGCGTCTTGTATCATGTAAGTTACAGAAGGGGATATGGGAAGCAAAGAACAGACTTCTCAGAAGACAGTTTTGACACATGACTTGAGGTATTTAGAGCTTAGTATTTGGAGATAACTGAGTACCGGTGACTGAATTCTGTACTGCAAAGTTTTGTATTAGAATATTTGGGGCTAAGCTGTGCCATTTTGGTTATCCAAAGCCAAATGATGCATTCAAGCGTGTTGGTCTCCATGTTTTCCCCAAGCTCTTGTGGTGAGTCATTGAGAATGAAGAGTGCTTCTCAGCAGTCGCGGTTCCCAGCTCAAATGCCAGACCACACCACTTTTGAGTCAAAATAGGCATTTCTTAATCTTTCTTTGCTAATGGCCATAGCTCTGAAGAAAGTAATTCAATAATAAAGATGGAAATGGCAGCCAAGAAATTCTGACTGTCTCCACATGCTTTAACAATACTCCCCATAGAGCAGGATTAACCTTTTCATATCTAGTCCGTATCTGTTAGTAAAGCTGTAGTTTTAGAAATGGGCATTTTTCATTACTGTATTCAGGAGCTGCGTTCTTCTTGGATTTTTGCTCTAAATGTCCACATTATCTTTTTAGATTTTAATTTCTTTATTTTTTCTTTTGCTTCCCAAGTAGAAGCCAGGAGACAAATGCAAGAGATCACCCATTTTCTTCCAGTAGGTGGAAAACCAAACATTTCTCTTCTAAGAGGCTGAGCACATGTATCTATATATGTGTGTATATATAGTCCATGATGGCATGCAGAATATCTATTTTCTGGCCAGCTATCTTTCTTCTCCCAATACTTTTTTAGGTACTGTAACAATAATATACAATATATGTGTGCACCGTTTCTATTGCATGTATATGTATTTTATTTTTATATTCATTTTGTTATTTTATTTTCTCCACATGAACTTCGGCACCTAAACAGCACCACAGGTTTCCTGTCTGATATTTTTCTCTATACCTGGAGACATTTCCTGGCTGGGTTGTCTGCTTTTCTCAAACTGTTCTGAAATGCCTCTCATGTAGATTCGATCTGCTGGAGGACATGCCTTCTTGAGAAGAATTGTCTGGACTTGCTACTTCCTGACCTTTTCTGGATTTGGTAACAGAGTGCCCTGTGCATGTATATCAGTAACTCTTCTTGTTCTAAGAAGTCTTGTGTTGGCAGTTGTTGTTCAACTGTGAGGCTGACATCCCCTCTCCCTGGGGCCAAAGAGGAATGAGTCTGATTATGGTAGAGCTGTTGGGGGAGTCTGACTTTTCCATGGCTCTGAACTGCTCAGGAAAAGTAGTTGCTAGGAGAAGTCTGCATAGTATTTAGGGCAAGGGTGGTGGCTCTGCCTTCATTAGCAAAGCTGGTTTATTTTGTTATTTGGGGAACAGAGATCAAACCATCTAATTGTGCAATCTGTGTAGGATTTTTCACTGCCTGACCTTCTTCCATTGCTAAAGCTGTTCCAAAATGTTCCACTGGCATTGGGTGGTCTCTCTGCTGAGCTGGCTGTGTAAATTAGTTCATATCTGTCCCTACAGCTTTAACTCTTCTTGTGTCTCTCCGTTATTTCTTTATAGACTGGGTCAGGCAGTTTAATGGCAAAGGAAAGGCTTTCTTCAAGCAAAGCCTCTTTCCAGGATGCTTGGGATGTCATATGCCAAGCTTACAGTCACGGAGCTACATGATGCGTCCTAAGACGCAGCCCATGAAGAGTAGGTAGGGGGCATTGTCACCCTTCCACTGATGACTCAGTAAAGCTGAATTTCTCCCCTTCACCCTCTGTTTACCAAATACCTATTTAGGTAAAGCTCCCTGCATTCACACTGACAGGCTCATTAGGTTTTACATCACCAGACTACCTTGTTAACTGTTCATGTACATTTGAGGCTTAAGATCAGTCAACAATCATCAGGTGGTGATTGCGTCAGTTGTGTACAAGGCAGCAGCACAAGAGGGGTCTGTGTCCTGCTTACCCCTGTCAGAGCTGCCAAACAGAAGGAAAAATCTTCAAGTCTTTCTAATCGTTGCTGCCCAGAAAAGAGAGCTGCAGGCCAGCAGTGATGGTGACTAGCAGGAGTTGCAGGAAACATGGTGAGCTGGAAGAGGCTGGAAGAAGCCAAGAGGGCATGAGGCTGAGTTATGCTTTGAGCACTAAAATGTTTTGCTGCAGCTTTGGGTGTTTATGATCTGTCTTTATGATCCAGTATCTTCTCCTGTTGGTCCATTTTTCTATGCTTGAAATACGCAGTAAGTACTAAAGTGGCAAGTTTTGTGTTCTGTGGTGATTACACAAATAATTGTGCAGAGATCTGTGCCTTATACTTGATAATATCACATTAACTGTATTAATGTGTGGAGTGTCTGCCAACATGCAGTCTAAAATCTCACACTAAATAATCCTCATACATGAAAAAATCTTGGAGAAGGATAACAGATTTCCAAGTACTTATTTGGCTATGATACACAAGTAAGACAGCCACGGGATGATTCACTGCTTTAGAGCTTGAGCTAGATGACCTAATGGCTTCTTTTGGAGAGAAAGCTGTTCTTCCAGAGAGCAATCTTGTCTGGAGAAGATGGCTAATTTACACTTACTTATTGCAACAGACCACCCACTCCTGTCTTTGTGGTGATTGTGTAGCAGTCAAAATGCTGGCTGTAGCGATGCTGACACTGTAGGCCCTTGCAGTCCTCGAGGCAGGAATGTTTGGTGGTGGCCCCGTACCTCCAGCGGTGCTTCACAGCCTGTCTGTAACCAGAAAATACCGGTGTTTGTGGCGGAAATGCTGCTGTAACCCAGGGAGGTGGGCGAGGAGATAGCAGCTTGTTACAGGTCACAGCGTGAGGGGGAAGGTCCCTCTAGTGGAGGAACAGACCCACTGCAGAGAGAAGGGCAATGTGGCGGTGTAGATGCTCCCCCTAGAAGATAATTTTTAGAGATGCTGAAGTTCAACTACATGCATGTCTGTACCTGCAGCTTTAGCTGAAGACTAAGGGTGCTATTGTTTTTCTGGGGACCAGGTCCAGAGAGCCTACATAATAAAAGATGATTCTGTTATAGAGGACTTTGAGCTGAGCGGAAGAAAGATGTTAGGTAAGGGCTGGATATTGTGTGATGAACATCCTCCTGTGGAGATGGACAGGAGTGTGAGGACGCCTGTGGCCACTTGGGACTGGAGAAGTCTGTGATCAGCTCCTAGCTTTGCTACCTCTCGTTTGAAATGTTCAGTCTGTACCTAGAAGAGTTTCTCACAGGTTTCTCACGATACATTAGGGAATTTCAGCCTCTTTCAGCTATGCTGTCTCAGAATGATGGGGAAAATTTTCTGCAGATGCACAGTCCTAGAAAAGAACAATGTGTCGGGCATGGAGGCAGAGATCCTGTGGTGCAGCCAGGGTGGCTAGAGCCCTGGCCCTAACGCCTGAAACCAGGCCAACGGCTCCATGGAGCAGCCTCTAAGTGAAGCTTGCGTCAAGCTTGAGAGGGATCTAAGGATTGCCGCAAGACTAAAACACATAATGAACTCCCATAGGCATGTATGCTTCTGATAGAAGAAAAAAACCAAAGCAGTGGAAGATGATTTCTGACAACCTAATTCCATTTGGCATGTGCCAACAAAGGAAGGAAAAGAAGAACCCAAAGGAAATTTAGGGAAGAACAACCTGCAGCTCAAGCCACTGTCTGTTCTTCATGTGGGCAAAAGTTCCTCGTGGAAATTGGACTTGATAGCTGTGAGACCACCTAATGAAAACTAGTGTGGACGAGAGATTGCTGGCTGTCATCACTGCTGGTGACAGGGGTTCACCTGGATCATGTGGCTAGTACCCTTGTCCGTTGTGCCTGCAAACTCTGGGGCGTGGAGGGGTATCCCTCTCTTCCTATATATCCAAGAAGCTCATCAACACTTTGCCTTAGCTTTGTCCTTACTTTGATATGAACAGTCGATAGGGTTTGTTTCGTGTCCTGCTCGGCTGCGGTGGTCCAGAAGCGCACGCGTGTCTGCCTGATGCTGCAGCGTGGGGAAGGGACCCCCGCCCGCCTGGCGCAGCCACCGCCCTCACCCGGGCCGCCCTCCCCGATGGCCCAGGGGTCTCCCGCTGGGGAGGCCGGTGGGGTCCACTCCTCCTCCTCCCGCAGCGCCGAGCACGGCGGGGGGCGGCCGCGGGCCCTGCCCAATCTCGGCGTCCGGGCCCGGCTGCGCGTTGGCTGCCGACGGCGCCGNAGCCGCCCGCCCCGCTCACTCGGGCGGCGGCCGGCGGCGGGCGAGGAGACGGGGCGAGCCCTCCCTGCCGGGAGAGCCAGCCCTGCGGCACGCAGCGCCATGGTCTCATGGATCATCTCCAGGCTAGTGGTGTGAGTAGCTGCCGTTCGGGCACCTGCACGCGTGTGCCCGTATGTCCGTGCGTGTGTCTGTGTGTGCGGTGTCCGCGCCGTGCCTGCTGCCTGTCCCGCTCGCCCCCGCTGTGGATACGCGGTGGCGGTGACGACTCGGCTAAATTTAGCAGGTTGTTGTTAAGGATGGTGCGCTCGGCTGCTTGGTGGATGAGGGCGAAAATAGGTGGGTCAAATGGTGTTTTCCAGCGTGGGAAATTACCACGGGGTGGAGGGCAAAATGCTGCCGCGCTGTACAGCGCAAGGTGACAGGGGAGAAGGAGGGTGGTTGGCATCGCCCGGTGCTCGGCGATGAACGGGCTCGGGGTCAGGCGGGGGGACTCGAGCATCAGCGGGTGGGAAAATGGACGTGGATTTGGGCAGCGGCGCTTTGTTAGCGGGGTTCAGCGCGGCTGGCTGGGACTCGCGAGGGGGCGTGGGAGAGGCTGCCGCGGGGTCTTCCAGCCGCTACCGCTGCTTTCTTCTCTCTTTATTTTTTTTGTAAAAGAAATATCAAATATTTGTTTCTTCTTTGCTACTTGCTGCCCACCCTCTCTAAAGACGTTCTCGATTTCCCTTTAACCTGTCAGCCTGGGAGGAGTAGCATGTGGCTCTTTGCTCTTGTCCTACAGCTTTTCTGTGGCTGGAAGTGCTGTAGGTGGGAATGCATGTAGAAATTCCCTGGAAATTCTTCCCAGGCAACAGGGGGAAATGGAGCAAGGTCGAGGTATGTGTTCATCTGCCCCACCTGAGAAGAGATTCAGTGAGAAAACGGCATTTTTGATGCCCCTAGGAAAATTCCTGCGGGAGGAGTTTAGGCTTAAGGTGGGGCGGCAGGATGGCTGATCTGTCTCCCTTCTGGAAATGTGGCTGGTCAAGGTTAGTACACTGAATCAGGTGAATAATTTGCCAGTTTTCTCTCTCTCATATGTATAGCTGCAGACTCAGGAGAACATCTGTTGTGCTCTTAAGTTATTGTAGAGGGTCTGCAAGGGCCTGTCACTTTCTTTGTCTGAAAGAAACGTGCCATGATGTTGCACCGTCAGCATAGCTCTGGAAAGGCATTTTCAAGGTCTCCTCTTTGCCATATGAGATGAAACATCTAAAGGAAACCTCATCTTGATCATAGCTATCTCTCTGTACCACTAAGACATTGGGTGGCTGTCAGATATGAAGATTTTTGCAGGTTCCAGAGTTGAATTTAGCCCCTGGAGGTATATGATCTGGATTCAGCTGCAGCTGTTGCTAGCCATTATTGGGTTTGCACTTCATTCTGGGAAAGCATGCTCAATATTTAAATGATTTAATTTGACCAGCATAACTGCAGAGATCTCTGGCAGCAATGTGAGATGTAGTGTGTATTGTCTTTTCTTGCTGCTTTTCTTGCCTCCCTACTAGACTAATTTCCACTTTGAAAAAACCTGTCATCATGTAACCCAGCTAATCCTCAAGAACAAAGAATGTCTAAAGAAAGGTGGTAGTTTAACTTGCCTCGGCACATGCACATACACACAGGTGATTTCATCTGAGACACCTGGACTGGATACAAATCTAATGGAGCAGGTCATAGAGTAGTTGACATCTGCAGTCAGGTAATTAGCTGAACATACAAACCTTCCCATTCTCTTCAGCTTTCTCTGAATAGCATGTCACAGTATGAAATTATCTGTGTAGAGGGTGGTACCAATTATTTTTTATACTAGATTTTCAGTAGAAAATTATAATTTGAATATGCAGTGTAAATATTAATCATTTAGTAGTCATAGTAATAATTAAAAAATAATTTTGCAATGAAACCTAGAGCAAGCCAGGCTTGCTCACCACTTTCTTTGCATTGCCACTTAGTATATATCCACCCTTTAAGAGTGTTTTGCACCAGGAGGTGCTGGTTTGTTATGATCCCAGCAATAAACTTGGACTGTGTACAGTATTGGTTAAAATGCCACTTAGTAGTGTTAACATCATAAAGAAAAAGTGGAGAGTATGATTCCTTTTACATCCCTTCAGATGCTGGAAACCCTGAGCTGTGCAACATGGAACTGCCCTGCAGTCTGGGCGCAGCACACCACGCAGATCTGTCTGTGGAAAGGTTACATGTTGGTCTTTTGAGATCCTTAAAGGATTTTCTTAAAAAAAAAAAAAAATCAATTCTATTCATCATTTCTACTGTCAAAAGGAAAGGATTTTCACAAGAGAATTTGTTGCCACGCTTTTAGATGATGACAGACAAGGACATGCAGGTGGTTTAATAGCTGATGACCAGTGTGAGCTTTCTACAGGTTCCTTGGTTAAAATTAACCAGCTGAGTTGATCCTGCATCCAAGGGAATATGCACAATGCAGACCAGAAGGCCGAGCTATATATGCAGCACAGCACAGGCCTGCACCCATTCAGGATAACTATAGGTGGATCACTGATTCCTTGGTGTACAGTGGTCTTCAGATCAGGATCATGACAAAGATTTAATCTATCTAATCTGGTTTCTCCATCTCATTATGAATCACTAGTTGATCCATCAGTACGGATATCTGTGCTCTAAGTAGAACGGCCACCTGGTTGGGCTTTTTCTTCCCCTGCTTGTGCCTATTTAGTTGTTCTTTCATCAAATCTTACTAGCTGATAAAGATTATGAGGGAAGTGGTGTGGTGTGCTTTAGTCACACTGTCAGTGTTGCTTTGTGCTCTTACAACTTCCGCTGATGTCCATGGGCCATATGTCTGATATGACTCGACTAACGGAAAGGGCTTTAAAACAAAAAGCAAACCTTTGCTTTGGCTCTTTGGTGCTTTGTTGCTTCCAGTATCTCTGATTTGGTTGTTACCGTCTCTGTCCTGGCAGTTTCTATTTCCAAAACGTTGCTGAAAGAGAAGAGTCTGTGAGCATATCTTGCCCACTTCAATGGGAAGTCGGGCAGCTTACTGCAAACCTTCTCTTACATCATTTCAACTTCAGTGTTTGGACTTTGTGTTAACGCTGGTCTGGGGTGCTGGCTTTTCTATTCTGCCTACAGAGCTGTGTGCTGGTAATCCCCAGAAGAGAAATGATAAAAACTTCAGAGCCGCATCATATACTGCCATAGCTGTGTGTTAAAAGTCGAAGACTTTATTATTGTTCAGGATCTGCACTAGGTACTGTACAAATGCAAACCAAAAAGATAATCCTGTCCCTGGATATCTTTTTCGTTTAAGAGGTCAGTTCTCATCCTCCTCTGGTCCTGGTAGTTTTTTCACTCACCTCAACAAGAACAAAACCAAGATGTTCTTTTTCACATGGTAGTAGATTACAGGTGACTTTTCCAATGAAGGATGTCTGATATCACTGTAATTGCAATTGTTGCATCTTGGAGTTATTTATTGCTTTATCTCTCACAATAACGGGATGGGATAGCATCGTTATCTGTGGGTTAATTACAACCCCTTTTTTATTCATCATCTCTGAGAAGATCTCAGAGGACATCCTGGAACACCTGTATCTCAGTTTCCTCATCTGTGAAGTGTAATGAACTGTGCTGAATTTATCTTCCCCGATACAGACCAGAAGGGATCAGTGGCATGTCCTACCATCTACAGTTTATTGATATTCATTTTGAATGAGATTCTTTTTTGCTTCAAGTGGTAGAGGCCACTCTAGCAGAAGGACTTGGCATCTGTCTTTGTTATTGCAGTCCAGTTCAGCTACAGTGCATAGCACTATCAATCCTAGGTGGTTACTGGTCTGCTATACCTTTTGGCTGTTGCGTAAAAGCATTTTTTAAAGTTAAAACTGGTATATATAAACGCTGCCTGTTGTATTTGCATGGAAATCCTATTCTTTTCCCAGAAACATGGAGCTTGCTTATTGTGCTTGGGATCATGCAGAACAGAAACACGGGTTTTGGCTCCAACTCTGGAAGTCAGGCACATCACACTGCCTGTTGAAAGCCTTTCGATCTGGAACATGCGGCAGAGGAAGGAGATGTCAGTAGAAATGAGGCTGGATCAGACAGGTTATTGATAGTTGAGATGATACCGTGTGACTTAGGCATTTGAATTCCTGCTGTGAGAAGCTTAAAAGTGCATTACATTCTTCATGGTGAAAAACCACAGCTTTAATTATAGGTTTTTTTCCTGTATTTGTTTTCTTTTAAATCAAAATGATAGTAATGGCCTGTCTGATCTCTTATGGTTTGACGTGAAATAGGATGGCAGCCTCAGATATGTTCACTGGGAATACCTGGCCCTGTGTGGAAGTAACAGGGATTTGGGATTTTATCGGAGGCATCCTTTCTTCTGGCTGTCCCTGGAAGTAGGTAGGTCTGAACAGAACCAAAGAATTCTTTAAGCGTACGAGTGAGATTTCCTTCCTTGTCACAGTTCCTCTGCTGCCTCTTTCTTGGTAACTGTGATGCCATTTTAGCAAGGGTAGGTGAGATTGGCCACCCCCATCCTCAGCTGTTATAAATCCGTAGTGCCACTGACTCAGACATTGATTTAATCAAAAGACACTGCTTATATCAGTAATGAATTTCCATTTTAGAGAAACTCAGCAAATCGTTACTCTTCCCATTTTTCATGTGTATGGGAAGCCTGAAGAGATTTATGAATGAAAAAAAAAGAAAAAAAGAAGTCATGTAATAGGGGTTGTATGATGATAGAAGAAGATAACTTGTATACTCTTTATCAGAGGCAGGCAGGGACAGGATCCGCTCAAGGGGGCTAGAGCTGTTCACATGAAGACACAGCACAGTCCCCTGCTTTTGGTTATTGATAGGTCAGCATTAGCCCCTCAGTTGATATATACCATGTATGTGAAGGTCCTGCACAGTCCGCATTGTTTACTTGGTGCTGGCAGGTGACGTGAAGGATTCTGGTGTTTATTGCTCTGCACAGGCCTCAACACCAATGATGCGAAATTATGTGAAAATACAGCAATGGACCTAGCGTGGCTTGAGCTCTCTGCTAAGGCTATGGGATGAGTTTGCAGTAGACTCTTTTATGTGCTCTGAAGCTGGGAAGTAGAGAGGGCAGACCACCTGCCATACATGCAGTATTTGCTAAGAAACGCTACCTCTACAATAAGGTGGTGTAATCCCTCTGAAACAGATCTTTCAGTCTTGCACTGCTGCTCTCCTTCGCATGAAGAGCAAGTGGTCTCTGTAGCTTCCAGCTCAGCTCGGCATCCACCATGTGCATCTCTGCTGCAGCCTTTACGGCTTTGCTGCGGGGACAGAACCTGTTGGTGACAGTAACTGACAGAGGACCATCCAGCACGGTTGCGACATTTGCTTTGCCCTTCATGTGAAATGTGACTGTGCTGATCACACTGCAGGGGATAACGCTGCCTGCTGCTTTGTCAACCGTGACCCAGATTTTCCTGCACAAGCACAGATGTGCTGGAAATGCTTTTAGCCCCAGTGGGGAAGGTTTTCTTGCATGTTACTAGTCCTGGCTTGGTAAGGAAGGATGTTTTACCAAACTAGAAGTTATGGAGTATATCTAAGGGGCTTGGCCTTTGCAGCTGCCTTAGTACAGCGTTTTGCCTTTGTGTGACCCTTTCCATTTCACAGTATTAAAGCACTTCGAAGCATTAATTTAGTAAATATTGTGCCACCAGAATTATTTTTACTGCCATTTTACTGGTAAGCGCACTGAGGCACAGAGAGATCAAGGGATGTGTCCAATATTCCACAGAAAACCTGTGGTAACAGGTAATATATTTCCTCCAGGGTCCTTGATCAATAAATTAATGAAAGGGGATCTGATCAAGGGAATTGGGCATTATGTTTGTGGTTTGTTGTATGGATTTGTGATGGGTATGGGAGGGGTAGAATAAAACTACAGACTTAAATAGTTGCTACCTGAAGCAGTCAAACCACCAAAGGCTTAAATATTGTGAGTAATGACCCATTCCCTTTCAGATCCTCAGTGCTGTTGTCAGTGTCATAGACAGCAGAATGCAACAGTCAGACTGTCTAATTCAGGCTACTAAGTCAGGCATTACAGTACCTAAAATTGGTTACTTAGTCCCAGCAGGGAGATTTAGTTCCAAGTTACTCAGCCTGTGGTCCAGAGATGGCTGGCACTCCACAAAACATCAGGCAGTGCGTGAAAACATTCCAGCTCTAAAACAGAGCCCCTCATACAGGCAGTTGTCAGTTATGTACTAACAGATTTAATCAGGTGATACCATTTTTATTACATTTTTAGTTACAAATTTTGTAATTATAACCTAGATTTGTAAAATATTAACATTTCAACATTTTACCAATTCCATGTGACTGACATATCATATATCCTTAAGCATCAGTGGGATATAAAATGGGCTATATATTTCTTTCAAAGGGTCAGGTGGTCCAGTGATTAGGAGAGGTTGAGAAACACTCTTCTGTGCTCTTATTGCAGTTAATAGAGGGAGACAGACATCTCTAAGGAGCTTCCATTAAAGGTGAAGTGTTGCATAGAGAGCTGTTTGGTCAAGAGGAAATGCTTGATGCAGAGAAGACAAAGGAGGGCATATCATCATGCCCCCTCCTTCTTGAGCAATTGCTTCTAGATACTAAGCAGTGCATTTGCCTTTCTGCTTCCATGCTTTTAGCAGACAGAGGTGGTATCTTGGGAACTTTCAGGCTAATTATAAAGGTAGGCGAAGACTTGAGTGCTGCAGAAGTATTGGCCAGTTTGGATTGCCGTAGAACCTTTATATGTCAAAATTGCTTCTATGTCCTAATAAGGCAGCTAGGATCTGAGTTTAATTTCCTTTTGTCTGACTCTGCACTTGACTTGATGAGGGCCACTGAGCAGATTTCAAATAGGCCTTGTGAGATGAAATGGCTCAATGGAGGGATGCATTGTGTAATCGGGGTCTTTGCGAGCAAGACACATGGCAAAATCTGACTTAAATCACCTGTGTTAAGTTAATCACATGCTGCTTTTTGCAGAGGAAGGTGTCACATACTTTTGTTATCATTTATATGCTATTTAGTGTGTAAACTCTTTTGGGCAGGATCTCTTATTTAGTTATTTTCGATTTTACAGCACCCGAGACTGGGGTTTATTCTCTAGGTGGTTCTCCAAAGTTCTGTAGTAATATAGAAATAAATAATGTATAAATAAATGCAACTCTGCCTTCTAGGTGAATCATTTATGAGACCGATCCTGTGCTACTTGTTAATTTCTTTGTGAAGCTGTTACTGGTACTGTGTTCATGTTCTGTTTTGGCATTTCACATGCGTGTAGTAAGGCAAGATTCCACTCTGAGGAGCTCCTAATTTAAACTGACGGAATACAGGCAAAACAGATGGTGAGCAGAGTGGTGAGAATGAACTAGAAGAAGCGACAAAATGAAAACTGTGTTTTATATTTCCATGACTTGTGTGCTTCTGAAGAGAAGGACTGAGATAACAGGACATGCCTGCTTATTCTGCAGGCAGGGCCCAGGAGGGCACTCCAGATCTGGAGCCATGTGCCAGAACTGGAAACATGCCTGTTAGTTTCCTAAGCTTCGTACACAGAATTCCTCCATCTTTTGATGCGAATCTCAAAGCAGGCATATCTCCTTAGTGGGGTACCTTGCTTTTTGTTTCTTGTACCTGCATTTTGGAGGATTTAGAGGGGAGGATAAGGGATTTTAATTTGATATGGGTGGTAAAACAGTGACCTGCAGGCTGGTCAAAGCTGCCAAATAGCCAGATGAAGGGCAAGGATGGTACTGAAGGAGGAGAGAAGTTGGTTGTACAGTAAGCAGAAATGAAGAGCAAGGATTACGTTTCAGAAGGCACACGCATTTATATGGAGGCAGAGGATTAGGTGTCGAGTTGGAGATTGACTCTTGGGAGACAGGGGGACAGCTGGGAATGCTGGCCTGGTGTCATGCTTAGTAAAGGTTTGTTTCTTCAAATGCTGCCTACTTTCTTGTTGTGTCCCTTACTGCTAATGCACTAATTGCTAATAAATGAGCAACCAACCCATTCTAAACGAGGAATCGATCAACCGGTCAATAAAGCTGCATTCCATCTTTCCCCCTTCTCTCTCATGTATCCAAGAGTAATCTTTTGCTTTCCAAAAAGGCAAATTCTGCAGGACAACAATACCAGCATTGAAGAACCTATTTGTGAGGAGCTAGAAAGAATGCCCTTCACGTCTGGTATTTTGTGCTTTTTTGGATGGGTCCCAGGGATGCCGGGGCAACATGTGGAGCCTGCTTTTGAGTCTACCAAGCAATTCAATACTATCAGCATCAATAAACAGTTGCAGCTCCTGCTCAAGAAGTACTTCTGTTCTGTTGAGTTCATACTGTTGCTTCCTTTCATTCAGCTCAGTTGAGCTCATCTATTCTATTTCTTGTTTCCAGACTCTAAATAAGTGTTTTCAGAGGAAAGCCAAAAACTGACAGATATTTCTTGGGTCATGTTTTGGAGGGAGGCTTATGACCAATAACCAGCCTCGTACGGAGGAGGGAGGAGGGAAGGACTAGTGCTGCAGATTTTGTATGAGAACACCAAGAGCCTGGATTCAGCGGTGCTGCAAACTCCTTGTGAGAAGATGGCAGGCTATTATTCTTTCTTGATTAGGTACCTGTAAAATAGGCTTAGTGATAACTTCTGTCCATCTAAACTACTAGTTCTGCTTTACATGTGATAGACCCTGGTGTGGGCATGAAGAACACTCTCTGGGGTAGAACTGGAGGGGCAATGTAAATATTAATTTTGAGCAGAAATTTCCAAGCCAGTGGTCAAAAGTTCAGGATTGATCTGGGATGTTTTGTGTAGACTAATCTCTTCTGTGGCAAAGCTCTCCTGACTGTTAGTCCCTGAGAAGCACTCATGGAGGAATGAGAACCAGGAACCTTAGATGGCCTTTCATGAGGAATATCCTTCTAGGGAGGATAGATAGGGAGCACTTGGTCAAGATTAAGAGCAGAGTAACCACAGGAAGACCTTCTCCTGTCATCATAACATTTCATCGCTACCTTTGTCTTCAGCACAAGTACCCTAACACTTGCTTTGAGCACGTGGAGAGAGCAGTTTACCCAGGCTGCAGGTCACGCTAAACAGCTGCAGTTATAAGGTTGCTGTTCTGCCTCGGGCAGTTCCTGCAGGGCTGCTCTGGGATGCCCTCTGCCTTGCGCCCTTTTCTGGACGAGCAGTTTGAGGGTCTAAAGCCTCATATTGCTCATGGAAGGGTTCTGCTTGCCCTGCTGCCTCTTCTGCTGGGGACTTGGGAGGACATCTGTGCATATCTTAACTTAGACCTATGAGCCACCCATATTATGTGACCCACAGTGCTCGATGAGCCTGAATAACACCATCTGGCTCCTAAAATCTACCTGCAGAATTCATGGTGACACTTGAAGGAGAAAGGTGGACACTGGAACTGCCCTGAGGCTGAAAGGCTTTGGGTTTAGTGATATATTTAATGGGAAAAGATTATATGGTTTCACTGGGCTTGCATGGCTGGAGAATGAGCGCAAGACTGGTGGCTATATAGAAATGAATTAATCTAGTGTTTAGATTTCACTGATCGTATGCCTCTGCAAGAACCCCCACTATTCTAGCTGGTATTTTTTGATGGAAATCACAGCAGAGAGGACAGGGACATAATGGACACAAGGCACTGAATTAGACACTCTCACTTCCAGATGATCTGTCTAGGTTTGAGTTGAAGCACATTGGCAGGGCAGCTTGGAGGCTATTTGCCTCTTCATGGCTTAATTGCAGCTGTTTTGCAGCTGAACAAAGGATTCTGCTTTCCAGGTTTATTTTTTTCACTCTGCTTATAAGGATTTCGGTCAAAACAGAAAGATGTTGCTATTTAGAAAGAACATTAATAATTAAAGTGAGATACTCAGGGGAATATACCCCATAAGGCTGGATTTGTTGAATTTAAGTAGATCATAATAATTTCCACGGCAACACACTCTACTGTCCTATACACAGAAAAGGTCTTTCTTGTAGGATCAAATGAAGAGATGAAGCTGTTAATTTAAAACAGATATCTGAAAAACACAGACAATGAAATAAGAGTAAATATTTTCCTGCATAAATGTTGTTGGAATTTCCTCACGTTTATCATATTATGCTAACCTCTTTTCATAGCTGTCAGACTGCAATCAGTCAAACCAATCCCCTGCTGACTTTAATGATTTAGGTAGAAACCATGATCTAATGATCCTTTCTCAGGATATCATCTCTCTCTCATAGATACATCCATATCTGTAGATGTATATAGCTGTAACTGTCGTGAATCTGTAACGTAGACTACTGTGGTAATTTTGAACAGGCCTACTAGAATCTCTGTGCCTTACTGCCTATCCCTGTGCCTGTGCTAGTAGTCTCCCATCTCACAGCATTAGATGAAGCTTGTTTCATCAGTATTTGGATAGCATTTTGAGATCCTTGTATATGGTATGTTCTGTTACATCTGACTGTTAGATGGGAATTTGTAATGGTGGTCTAGCACCTGAACACTTAGAGATAACTGAGTAACCACACATTCACTTAGACGATTTGGAGATTCTTTTATCCAACAGGAATTGCACCAACTCTTTTTCTCTAATCTAGCAATCAAATAAGTGTATCATTTTATATGATCAAAAAAGCCTTACAGGCAGATGATCAGAGCTATAGAATCCTTGTGAAATGAAAAGAGATTATCCACACAGAAAAGATGGAATTTAATAGAATAGTTCTTGATGTAACCTTCTAACAAAAAAACCCACAGTATATGAGAGGAAAAAAATCAGTTAATATCTGGAATAATTGCAGCTTCTCTATTTTGTCAGTGGAAGTAGGCTAAGTGGTGCATTGTCAAATTTTCACAAGAATTGACACAAAAATTTCCAGTCCTGGCTTGTGGTAAACCTGAAGGATCAAGGGTGGATGTTCTGCAGATAGAGGGAATAAATAGCTGGAAAATGCTTGATTCAGTGCAACCCTCAATCATTTTATCATCCCTAAGGCAATACCAGGGCTTCAAGTTGTGTTAACTAGTGCAACTCTGCTGAAGTCAGTGAGTGGTGTAAATCTACCAAGGTCAGAATCCCAAGGTTGTGTTTGTAGCCCAGAACGGTGAGGGCCTTGTAGAAGGTGCCGGCTGGATCCTAGAAAATTGAATATTATAGGACAGAAATTGTCCAGTTCAAGACAACAGAGGACTTCTGGTCCTGAGCCTCATTTAAACTGCCCTTTGAAGAGGGACAGATTGAGGATAGAGGGCTCCCAAAGGCATGATTCTGTTAGGATAGTTATTTTATGCTTTTTTTCATTTTACTGTTGGGAATTTCATCACTAGATTGGCATATGGCTTTACCTGTACTTCAACAACCAAAGCCAATCAAATGGGCCGTCCCAAGAACTGTGATCAAGGTATCTCTGACCTCAGATCTGGAGCTCTCTGTTTAGCTTCACTATTGAGCTGCTCTCTAGTAAGCGTTAATACCAACTGAAAGCTGAGGATGGAAAGTATGACCACCTTCTCTTTAGATTCAGTCAAAAGGATCCTAATGCCTTATTGCAGACCACCCAAGCATGTGTATTTTAAAAGCTACTTTAATTGTCTCAGACAGGGAGAAGCTCTGTTATCTCTCATGCTTCATCCCTGTATCCTTGAAGACCTGTTACAGAGGGTGCTGCACATTGCAGCATGCTGGCTAACCATGGCCTGCTGCCATTAGCTGTTTGCTTGCATCCCTGATTCCGGCTATCTTAAATCCCATCAGTACTGCTTTGCAAGCTTTCCAGAACTGAGAATCCCAAGGGCTTGCTGACAGCCATTTCCAGGGCCCAAGGGGATGTGACATACATGACTGATGTTACAGACCCTACGCATATTTCTACAGATTATTCCTAGATCAGTGCAGAATGAGCAGAGCTGGTCAAGAGACTACATACAGACAGGGTGAAAGATCTTGCTTGCTGTCCATGAGGCAGGACATGCATTTTAAGTACATAAATACTATGCCAGATTTTGCACGGTACTGGAAACTGAGCCAGTCTGCTTCCCTTGTGGTTTGTGTATGATTCATAGTTAATCTCATGTAAACCCACTCTGTAAAATATGCTTCCCCCCCCCGGAATTACTTGTAGGTTATTTTTCCTCTCTTTGCTAGAGTGTGTCCTGAGGTTTCTGCGCTCACATGTGCCATACAGCCACTAGAATAGCTCAGCATTCTTTTTCAGTTATTATTCTGCTGAGGTTTGCAGATAATTGTCTGTAATAAATCAGATCCCTGTTCAAATCACTATTGTGTTTTAGGTATATTCTT
Organism: Stercorarius parasiticus; assembly: GCA_013396915.1. Classification (NCBI taxonomy): domain Eukaryota; kingdom Metazoa; phylum Chordata; class Aves; order Charadriiformes; family Stercorariidae; genus Stercorarius; species Stercorarius parasiticus. Next base: position 87,412 of record VWZL01003731.1, read on the forward strand.
GAAACCAAGAAACCTCACTCTGGGCAGTCAGTCCCTAAATGGGTGAAGTCTGTGAAGACCCAGTTCTCAAGGCACATTTTATACAGCTACATATTTTGTTTGAAACAATTAACCATTTAACTTCAAAATAGCAATGCCTTGTTTCTGGAGAGTAGCATTTGCAATACTGTCATCCTTCTGTGTGAATCTTCCTGCCTGGGAAGGAGAACAAACACTGGACTGTGGCATTTAAAGCAGCAGTATTACAATGAATAAGAAGTGATAGAAAAGCATACATAGGATAGCAGGCAGCGTGGGCGTTCCCACAAAAAGTACGAGCTGCCTTCTCAAGCAGCTGCTTGCTTAGAAATCTCTGTAATGGACTTGGAAGCATTGGCTGCCTTTCCCTTTGCTTTCCTCTAAAGTTATTTCTGTGAAGCCTCCATCTGGCTTCTAAGCCTCAGTTTATATTTCATTTTATATTTTGCATAGCTGACGGCTGCAAGGTATATGCGTGTAAAAGAAGGTGAGAAGGGAAAAGAGGTGAAGTTGCTAAGCCAAACGAAAGAGAAGACGCCAAGCCTTTACTGTTCTGATTTATACAATGCACTGACTTTTTATCCGATCCCAGAACAAAGAGGTATTCCTCATGGTGTAAGAATGGAGCTATGCCTGTGTCACAGGCTTTGATCTGAACACATTTGTGTTTGGGGAAATGCAGGCTAGAAGAGGGTGGCATGGCTTATCCCTTTTATTCTCTAATGCTCTCAGTCAAAGCCTGAAATTCAGAAAGATCTGGGAGAGATCAAAATTGAATGCAAATGGGAACATGACATCTTCTGTGAGAATGAAGATTGAGTATCTGGGTAGCAATACTGCTGTCTGGAGACATTAAAAAAAACCTGAGTCAAACCTCGTCACCTCTTCAAATTGTGAGACTGAATTTAAAATCCTGACTTTTATAATATGTATATATACGTGTGTATGTGTGCATCAGATCCTTTGATTTGTACTCTCAACCTGCAAGATTGTTTGTGTGCTCTTTTCTGAGAAACCATGAAGTCTGAGAATTTATTTTGAACTGAGATGTTCCTATAATTGCTTCCAAGAAATCACCTGATGAGATTAAATAAACAAATGTGAGAATTGGCAGTACTGCAGTACTAAGCTGGGCTCACAGAGTGAGATCATGTGAGTGTAATGATGGTGGTGATAAAAGGTAGCACAGAAGCATAGCCTGGAAATGGCGACTTCTTTTTCCAGATTTCACATTGACTCTACCTGGGCTGTGACCAAGCTGGTGATTTCCAGTGGTGAAAACCATTTAATTTCCAGCATGGTCAATGGAACCCATAGATGTTCGTCATCTCTGAAAACTGCCTGTTGTCTCAGGCTTCTCTAAAGATTGGTACCCTAGGGATCTCTCTACCCAAAATCTATGATTTCCAGTTGGTGTTGTGAAGCTCTCAGTATGAAGCGCTGTACCGTGACGTGCTTCAATAGATACCTGTCCTTGCTGTTAAATCTCTCCTGCACTGTAGGTAATAGCTGGCTGTTAAAAACTGTAATGCAGATGAATATTAGTAGTGCTAGGAAAATTGGCGTAATCTCAGAGAAACCCCTTCCTCTGTCTTATCTTTAGTTAAAGACCCGAAGTTCACGTAATAAAACACTACAAGGACTGAAATCTAGAGTCCTAGATGTAATAGGAAAGTGTTTTAACCTGTTAAGCTTCAGGGAGAATCTACATTAAGATAGGAAAACACCAGAAATTAAACAAAGAAATCAGATGCTGGTCAAGAAATAAAAAATCTGGAGATACTTAATGAGATAAAATGATTTGGGAGGAGCTGCGAAATAATTGTCTTTTTGTAGCAGAAGAATATTCAGTTGTGGGATGAATCATGATGTAGGAAAATTAAATAGATATAAAGAGATTCCAAAGTTCAGAACAGAAGCCCCGCATTTTAAGAAACATGCCAGAGTGCTGAGGCAATGTGTCTGTATTTGTCTTGATGCGTACATTTGTACATATATACTCTTTGTTGAGCAAAGAACAAAGATACTTCAGAATCCTGTGCAAACTGCATGAGTTATATCTGTCGTATGCACCTGCAAAGTGAATTGCAAGTCAGAAATTTTTAACTTGGGCTGTGGTTCTGGGCAACATGCAAGTATTACTGAGGGAATGGCATGAATTTTAGAGGCTATGCAACTGCATCTCCTCCTATGAGTATATTAGTACACCCACACTGTATGCTGATGTGCTCTAAGCTAGAAACAGTGACAGTATCCTGCCCAAGCCGTTAAAGACACAACAGATGCAGCTTTTGCCCGTTAGCACTGCAGGATGAATGTCCAGCCAGCGGAATACTCAGATGGGCCTATGAGAAACCAGTCTGTAAAATGGGGATACGAGAACTTAATTGTTTCCCAGAGGCTTGGAGAGAACTAATTGAGGATGGTAAGACTTACAGAGATGCTGATATTTCTGTGCCTAGGGTCCTGCTATGCACTCAGTTACAGTCCTGAAAAGCCACTTAGTGTTAGTCAGTCAGAGAAATCAAAGCTTCCCGAATCCTGGGGCGTGTTATTTGTCGCTGTTACTAACATAGGTGAACACTTTGAAAGTGCTGAATATAGTTCTTAGAATCAGTTTCATTTAATATTTCTTTATTTAACCTGAAAATACAATTCTTCAGCTTCTAAAGGATGCATTTAGGCACTGAGGTGGAGATTGTAATTTAAGGAAGCTCTTTAAGTAAGTTTTACCTCAATTAAGGCTTTGCTGGACGTTGCAGCATCTGATCCTTTTAAAAATGATCATAGCATGACTATTAGCCGTGTGTATGGATAATTTACTTTCTCCATGAGGTTCTCAGCTCTAGCAAAAGCAAGAATGTGTCATTTTTATCTCCAGATATGTCCCATGGGTTATGGTGTTTGGTATAGAAGTAAATAAGCTGATAATGACCTCCCTACTAGTGGCTTTATGTAAGAATAGACCATGCAACACCATTACCATAAAACCATTACATTTCACAGCAGTGCTGCACCGTTAATGACACAAAGGCTTACACTGTGATATGTGGCTGTAGAGATAAAGGAAATCTAGCTGTTGTTCTTCTAGCTCACCAAAATTGGCTAAACAAGGGAATCAAAGCAATAAATGTTTGTGAATACCCATTTTATCTCCCTCACCCAATTTTTTAAAGTTCTTTGCTAATGGCAACCTGGTCCATGTTAAGTCCCAGAGTTAAGACAACGTGGTACTTCACATACTTCCCTTGGCAGTCAAGTTTTGTTTTACAGGTAGGTAAGCGAGGTTTGTACTACTGCAACAGCTTATTTGCAGCAGGGTAAAGCGAGCATTTTGAGAGTCCTACTGTAGTGTCACATTCATTAAATTGTCATTCCAGGACCCCAGCTTATCTCCTTGGGGAGACCACCACTTGCAGAGGAAAGGGTGTGATGAGCAAGAAGGTTCTCCAGGCAGCAATGACAAGTCCCCTCATCATTCAGGGAGTGGGTCCCTGGCCCTTCCCTGATGGGAAGGGTACAATGCTGCTGTTCTCCAGATCTTGATACAGGATTGGTTTAGTAAGAGGGTTAGCCAGCAGATTGAGGAAAGTGATTGTTCCCCTCTATGTGGCAAGCGTGAGACAGTGTCTGGCTGGAGTAGTGTGTCCCATTTGGGTCTCCCTAGTATAAGGAGGGTACCGACAAAGTGCAGTGAGTCCAGTGGAAGGGAACTGGAGGGCATGGTGCACCAGGAGAGGTGAGCAGACTGAGTTTGTTCAGCCTGAATAAGAGATGCTGAAGGGGAGATCTTACTGCTGTCTTCAAAAATGTCATGAGTTGTTAGAGCGAAGATAGAGCCAAGGTTTTTTGGAGGCACACGGTGAAAAGGTGAGAGGCAATGGAGGCAAGTTGGAGCAAGGGCAATTCTGTTTGGGTATAAAGAAAAAATTCTTCAAAGCAAGGGTAGGCAAACATTGGAACAGGGGTCCGGAGATGGAGATACTGAAAATATGACCAGACAGGTCCTGAAGCAACCTGATGTATACTTGAAGTTGGTCCTGTTTTGGATTAAGTACTTGTAGAGGTCTCTTCCTACCTAAATTACTCTGTGATTCTAGTCTAAAGGACACATTTCTATTTCTTATATTACATTCACCATTCTTTGTCTTGAACAGTTTCCAGTAGCACACTAAATGATATGTCACGTGCGTTTTGCTCTTTCTCTTCTCAGATGGGAGAGTGTGGGGAAGAAAGGTGTTTACAATGGTTTTGTTTAGTGTTGATGGGCTCTTTTTAATATCTAAGCTGCTGTTTGTTGATATGCGAGAATGTGGGCTGATTTACATCTGGCAGGGAATTGGTGCCGCTCCTTAGGTGCTGGGTGAGTCTGATTCCTCTGGAGTCAACCCTGGAGGAAGTTCTTTCACTCTCCAGTGAGCCCTAGTGATGAGGCTCCTTGGCACAGAAGCCAAGGTGTTGGCTGTCCCCTATGTTCTTCAGGAGAACTTCAGGGTATTATTAGGCTCCCCTACCTGCTGTTTTTTATCACTTATCCTAACACTGTGATTTAGGCTTATCCACTAAATGGTCATTTTTCTTCTAATTTATTTTAATTAGAGACAAATAATTTTATTGGTAGTTGAAGCTGAACTCAGAGGTGTACCCAGAAGCTCTGATTATTCATTAGTGATCCGTGGCTTCAGCACAGAGGCTTGTTTCCTTCTGATTTCTGCTCCTTTATGTCTAGGTTAGGCTGGAGGCTGGTCTGTATCAGTTTAGCTCCAGCTGGAGATATCTCTCTCTCTCTCTCTCCTTGTTTATCTCAGTTGTACCATGCGTTTCATTAAGATGCTGTTATTAGCTGTATAAAATGGAGGGATTAAAAAGGATGAATGAAATGAGAAAAGACCCTGGAGGAAAGAACTCTATTAAATCCACACTAGAAATCCTTGTCAAATGCATATGAGAAAAGACTAGAAGTCTGTCTTTTTCAAGCTGTATGATAGTGTCCCATTTTACTTTATTTTTTTTTTCTAAAAAAATTGTGCAGGTCCTAGTAAAAAAAGCAGGTGCCCAGCCCCTCCCTAAAATGTTGTTACAGTACCCAGAAGAAATACCAAGCTGTATCTGTGGGCCATAAAGAGAAATGAGGTTTGCATGGCCCGTGAACTCCCTGCAATGTCGCAGCTGTTATATATAGCACGTGGCATTCTGATACCCGTGCTAACGAAAGCATTAAGATGGTCTCAATATTCTGAAATTACGTGTAGAATCATCTTGCCTTAGTTTCTCTACACTCTTGCTTTAAAACTGGAGTTGAAAAGTGGATATTATTCATGCCTCGGACGTGCGTTTCCTATATAATTTCAAGGGGGTCTCACTGTCCTTATCACTTAAAATAGACATAAACAAACCACTAATGAAATAGAAATAATCAGAAATCAATGGAAGTGCAATCAGCTGTGATACTCAACTCACTAATATTTATACTGCACTTTGAAATCCTTCTTTGAAATGTGTTATCCAAATGAGAAGACATGTTTTGAAGATGGGTGTGGGGTTTCGTTGGTTGGTTGTTTTTTTACTTAATTAGGAGTTAGATACCAACTCTGGAACATAGAGTTTATGACTGAGTTGGGCCCCATATGCTTTCAGTGTGGCTGGTCCCTCCAAATGTTTGGTCTTCTAGTTTTTCTGGTAAATGTTCTAGAGTCCTTGGATATGTAAGTACTTATGGTCAGTTATGGATGGAAGGAGTTATGCTGTTTATTGTTAATTTACTAGCATATTTATAGAAATGTCCAGACAGTAGTAAGATTTTCTCCTCAGGCTGTTTTGCACCAAGCTGGCCATGACCCTACCTGTTACTATACCAAACTGCTCTCCTTGGATAGTGCAGAGATCTAACCAGGCTTTCCTGTCGTCCTCCAAGAGGTTGTTGAGATCTCTGAGACCCTATGCTACTCAGAGCAGCCTTGGGACTGCTCGATTTGTGTCTGTGTATTGAACCATTGGTAACCCATGAGAAGTCAAAATTTTTCATGGCTTTAACTGAATATTTGTGCCAAAGAGGTCTTTTGGTTTGACTTTTAAATTACATCAGTGAACTAAAATATTCCTTGCACTTGGTTAAGCACTTCTAGTAATATTCTGCCCCTGGGAAGCCGAAGTAACGTTACTCTAAGGAGATCACGTTGCAATTGATTTGGACAAGTTATAATTTAATTTTTTTATTCCTATTTTATGTCCCATGAGTACAACACTAAAAGTTTAAAGAAGTCTTTCAGTGAGGAATAGACAAACAGGAGCTTTTGTGTTTCTCACGACCTTCTCAGCCAGTGGTAGCACTTATGGTTTGATGATGAAAGACTCCTATGACCTGAACTGAGTTTAAGGATGCAGAATATAGGATTATGCTCTAAATTGTGATTTCTGTACGTATTTATGTTTCGTAAAGGTTGATTCATGTAGCATCAGTTGAAATAACTGCAAAATAATACTTGCAGCATGATCTGTGTGGTTTTATATGAAACTAATGCAGAGCTTCTTTGTTGATATGCAATTAATATTTTATACCTTTTTTTCGCCTAGAAATTAGTTTGGTTAGGTTATATGTCTCTTTCTGTGCCTTTTTGTATCATGAGCCTACCATAAATCTGTAGGCTAACTCACAATACAGATTTTAAACCATCTGTCATCTCTGGAATATAATGTCAGTGCTTTTAAAAAAGCCTTTTTTCACATAAACATCCCACTCTCCAGAGTCAGGAAAAGCAGCCCTTCCCATTTAAAACATACCATTTAGTTTTCAAGTTGCCATTTATTTGGTTTGGAAAAAGACAGGCCTCTCAAAGCAAGAACTATACCGCCAGTACTGGATAGAGAAAACATCAGGGGCACACAGATGCTAAGCCCTGCCTTTTTGGAGCAGTGAAGCTGGGTGAAGATCTGACACGGTCACATAGCAGAGAATGTTTTCTTCTCTAAAAGGCACAGATTTTATTCCCCTCAGTATCACACTTTGATGAATTATTTCTTCTCCCTCGAAGGGGTTGGAATGAAGCAGTGGGCTGTGCCAGTGCTGGGAGAAGACTCAGTGCTGTGGATTGCTTTCTCCTGTGGTCTCCTGCTGAGCCGAAGCACGGAGAGGGGAGGAGCAGCGACACGGCAAATGCCTCCAGTGAGGCCCATGAAACACAATCTCTTGCAGGCAGCTGCTCAGAGCCTTATGGTGTGTGCCAGGCACGGCGTTCCTATCAACCCGCAGCTTCTCACCCATAGGTTGGGGCCCCACACCAGCCCTACAGACTCTCCATGCAGACCCTTCCTTTGAAGCATTGCCCTGGGGGCAAACAAATTCTACTTTGCTTGTCAGCAGTCCATCTCCGCTGGGCTAGGCAGCTCCACTGAAGGCAGTGTGAAGTAGAACAGACCAGCTTAGTGAGCCATCTACCTGCAATGTATTTGTTTCCTAAAATAGCTGCAGAGCCATGGGGTATTTTTACAGCAGCTGCACAGGCCTTTTCTGTTCTGAAGGACTGTAAAGAAAACTTCAAAGCATTAGCTTGTGTGTAAACTGATGCGATTCTGCCTGAGTTTGAAGACAGCCTGGGATAATAACCCTGGGAATGATGAAGTACCTGCTTAATCTTGGTTGGGCTTTAAGTATGACAGTCAAGGGTGTCACCGTAAGTACCATCTCTGTGAGACCCGTCACTGCTGGTAGTTTTAGTAGGAACATCAGGTTTTAGCAGTCATCAGGTGCATTATCTTAATGATCCCAGTATTTTACAAGGTCTCTCCATCAGTAGTATTGTTATTTTAGCATTTCCATCTTCTGCTTGTAACAAGAAGTGGGGAAAAGGAAATCACGTTTATCTTCTTTAGACAAGTCTGGGTGTAGGATCTCAACGTGAGTAAGCATAATAGTTGTGTGATAGCTCCAGGCTGGCCAAGGCCACTTCCTCCACCCATCTTCCTCACCGTGTCTCTTCACCTGTTTGTGCCTGGCTGTCTTGTCTTCCAGCTCCTATGTAGAGAGTGCCCTGGCTGAGGATAAAAAAAAAAAAGGTAGTGTCAACTGGAGAGGAGTATGTGTTGCTTTGGGAGGATCAAGACTGCTTAAATTAGAAACATCAAGGACAGCCCTTGCTCCTGCTATTTCTGCTGGAAGGACAGTCGGGTGTCCCTTTGCCCCACAGTTACGTCAAGAAAAGCGTTTAGGTTTCATCAGCCATTAGGTTACATTAACCAAGATGAAGTTTGTAGTTTGCTTCTGTAGTAGCCTGTCTGAGAAGTCAGAGGTGGATCTGGATGGAAAGTGGAGTGTCTTTGTATTAGATGTTGAGTTCTGAGCCTGCCCTGTTTCCTCAGCACTGTGGGTTTGCATGGGGCTTCAGGACTGCTCATGAGGACAAGGTCTCAGCAGCCCAGAAGAGCTAAGCAGGTCACCCACCGAGCAGGTGGGAGCAGTGTTTCCTAAGCAGAGGGATGTGCTGGGTGACTGTTCAAGTGGAGCTTTACACCTTGTTAATACCCGTGGAGGGGTTGTGCGACTGGCCACAGGTGTAGCTGCACAGCTGCCCTCAGCACTGAACCAGCCCTTCCTGGATGTTTGATTCAGTTCAAATGTAGTCTGAAGTCAGCCTGATCTGTCTCAGGGGTGTCAGGGCCCAGTGCTTTCCTCAGGATTTTTTTGTCACTGAGGCACTGTGCATCTGTGATATTCTCAGAGTTGTGTTGGGATGTCAGGCTGGCATGGACGAGTATCCATATCTCCTGGGACCCAGGGATGGCATCAGCTGTCCCTGAGGGTGAACAGGCAAGTTCCCGGCTGCCCTGGAGCCACCATGCAGGACCTATTCTGCTGCTAAGTGACCACTAAGAATCTGCAGGAGCCATCTCCAAGGGCATACCAGCTTGGAGCCGCCTCCTCTGCAGCTGGTGCTTCCTCCACCTCAGTGTCTTCTTGGATATCAGGCATTTGGCCTGTCAAGGGGCTCGCATTAACCCTTTCCCTGACCTTACATGCGGCTCATTTTCACATCCCCAGCTGTTGGATTTAAACTGGGAACCTTTGGTGCAAAGACAGTGACATTTATTTTTAATTTGTGGCATTGTGTGAACGTTAGTTTGGATGGATAATAAGGAATGCAAACCCATTGGCACCCTTCTTGGCGGTTGCAGCGAGGAATGCTGGCGTGGTGACAGCTCAGCTGCTGCTCTATGCGTAAGAAGCATGCACTAGCCAGTGAACACGTTGAGGAAATAGGAAATATTTCAGTGATTTCTAAACGTGTCCATCCCTGTGTTTGAACAGAAGTTTGCCATCTTGGCTGCTGTGTGCTGATGATATGGAAACATTAGTTATTTCTGGGTAAAATAAGGGCTGTTCTATTTGTGTTGTAGTAGTACAATGTTCTAAATGTTTGGGCAGCCCAAACACCGCTGGTGGCATGGTAACTAGATGAGCAAAACTTAGATGGCTTGGGATGTGGATGGCACCATGCTTATGTATTTGTAACAGTAGGTTACCATTCAGAAAATACCTGTGTGGTTAAAAATACACAAGAGAATGGGTATGCAGGCATTTCTGGAGGTAATCTGAGTCCTGGCCAGTACTCCTGAGAATTGCTGAGAGTCTTTCCATTTATTTCAGTGGCTGCTATACGAAATGGGGAGAGTTAATTTTACAGGTAAATGACTGTAAAACCAGCCCCCTCAGGAGGAAAATAGCATCACCAAATCATCAGAACTCAAGTCATCACGTGGGGCCCTCCCAGGTCCTGGTGTGAGCTCTGATGCTGATCTAAAACCTGGATGCCATTAGGAATATTCATACGTCTGGGTTAGCCTGTGCTCTGTGGTGGTTACATCACTGCGCTAGCAGATCCGGAGAAGGAATATAAGGATATAGTAGCCAGGGCTGGCTGTAGCTGTACTGGTAAGTGGAGACAGGAGGAGGTTTGGTGATGGTGCAGCTGCTCTCCTGGAATATAACAGATATTGCTAAAGAGGAGCCAACAGTTCAGTTGCTTTAATATTCCCCTGATAATCAGGAAACCCCACAACGCAGGAAGCTTCGTCCTTTCCTGTGTCACTTAGTGGTAAACTTGAATAATGAAAACCAAAACCAAACCTCATATCCTATGTAATGTAACTATATAAATAAATACAGTTATTCAGTTCCACAGATTAACTCCTGGTGACGGAGAGGGTTTCTCCCCTCCTTTTTGACTTTGTTCTCTTGATTCAGTTGAACATCCCCTTACACTGCATCAGGAGTAGAAGCAAACAACCTCAGTTATTTGTCTTTGCTGCAAAAGAAACAATCACAGCATTTACAGTCGCTCCTATGGCTGTTTCCCAGTGTACTTCCACTGACTTTCATTGCCCTTCTCCTTTCCCCTTCTGCCTCCGTCGTGTCCCTTTTGACAAAGAATGACCGGAAACGCATTTAGCAGTCCAGATTGGGGATTGCTGCTGCTGATATGCCTAATAGGATTATAAGATTTTCAGCATTAATCCTTATCCTATTCTTTAGGAAGACTAACCTTTTACTTAGATTTTTGTCTCCTGTTGCACGATTAGTTGACTCTTCAGTGATTTCTTTACAGCTGCTGTTTTGTCCTTTTTCAAGGCAATTGTGAGGCAATGTATGTAGACTTCCAGCATGGAGCAGTGTAAGAATTGTTAGACTGTTGTGGTTATTTCTTTAGTGCTGCAAGTGAGCTTTTCCTAACTTGCTGATGAATGTCACTACTTCCTTGCCTTTCCCTATAACCCTGAGGATATGTTTTTGTTTTAGCCCAGACTGTAGAAACACATCTGTGTAGCTTTAAACATAGCAACTACTCAATCAAGCTCTGGGAGTCCCTGGTTTGCTGATCAGGATGTCTGCTTCTGCTTTTGCACAGAGGGTAAAAGAGCCAAGGCTTTCCAGGGCACATAGCTCATTCAAAGAGCTTTGAAAGATGGAAATGGGTGGGGAATGGGTTGACTCTGTATTTGTAGCCTGGTTTCCTAAGGAAGCGAGGCTTAAGCAGTCTGTTTTTCCACTGCTGCTAACTTTTGGATCTGCAAAGTGATTGTGGCCAAAATAGATGGGTCAGAGAGGTGTCAAATATTATGTTTCTACATTATTCATAAGAATTAGCTGCTGGATAGGAGATTGTCTCATAGCAGTGCCTGCCAGGAGGTAAAAGCTGCAGTGATATCTCCATAGGTAGGTTGTTAATTTGGCTTGCCAACTGGTGGGCACCAGTCAGGCAGTCAATGCATGTACCACAGAAGGAATCGCAGCACATGTGGTTTCCAGTTCAGCTGGTAGTTGCAGGAGGGAACTGAAGGTCTGTGCTGTGATTTTGAGGACGTGTGGAGGAAAGCTGAAGGTCCTGAGATGTGGTTCAGAGAACATCAGGTAGAACTGAAGTGTTGCAGAAGATTAGAGAAATGAGGAGGAACTGGGGAATGTTATGGTTGGAATTTGTGTGGTTTGGGCTGCTATCTCTCAAAGTGTGGGCTGTCAGGATAACTGTCGGGGAACAGTGTGTTTTAGAGGTGATAGGCTTATATGCAATGGAGGAGCACGGGGCACAGGAGCTCCAGGGTGTGGGAGAAGACAGACAAGATTAAGAAGCTTGTGACACTACAGTCACTAAAGGAGATAAGGGACTGAGGTGGGGTGTGATAAAAGACCAAACCAACAGTAGGTAGGAGCAACAACGTTTTTCAGGCCCTGAAAGGCAAGGATAGGAATGCTACTTCAGCTTGGTAGGCAAGAGTGACCTCTCTGTGCATGTGTGTGTAGGAGGCAGGGGGAAAAAGTTTAAACACTGGTGCATCCAGGTGGGATAGAGATCAGTAAAGCACACAAGGGAGGCTGGAAAGGAGACGTAGACAAGGAATGACTTAGTGGCTTAGGCAGAGTGACAAAGAATCAGCCTTGGTTTTGTGTATAGTGTGCAGAAGGAGTGATTTGGCAACAGTCTGAGCATGGGAGTGAAGGAAGGCAGGAATCAACAATAACTTTAATTACACAGGAAGCTTGGATGAGGGGGAAGAGAGAAGTATTGTCTTCAGCAGGGGAGAGGAACTGAGGGAAGAGATAGAGGATTGATGTGTATGTTTGAATTAAATCAATTGTATTCAAGCCTGATCCAAAGCTCCGGTGAAGACTGTAACCTCAAGAGAATTTTGGAATATGTCCATGTGCAGGTATTTGTCTCCAAAACCCTGAATATGCTTTACAGAAATGCCTAAAGGTCTTTTGTAGGGTATATCCAGAGGCTAAGTGACTGCAAGCCACATAGTAAGCTACAGCAGTTACAAGAATGGGATCCAACATTCCTTAAAACAATTTTCAGTCTGGTAAACCATAGCACTAATAAATGTCCATATATGCACACAAATCACTACAAGGCAATTCAGTGAAACTCTCAATCTCCAATTTAGGGAGAGCACATTACCTTATTAACTGTCCTTTGCTCTGCCTATGCAAAATTATTGCACAGTTTCCTTCCCTCACAGGAATTTTTTCAAGTGTTTATTTTCTGCAACCAATTCTTTTCAAGTGATCCTGTAAACTGTTTGCTTCTTCAGGATCCAGTTACTTTCTGTTACCAGCACAAACTGAGGAAATGAATATCAATCATTCAGTGATTATTTGCAGGAAATAAAAGCGTGAGATGGCAGCTGGCCTGGGCCAACAAGGAAGGACAGAAATGCGGTACTTCTTATAAGTAGAGCCAAAAATATTATTCATGTGCTCAGCTGTTAGTTTCTGAATATTGTGGAGTTTTCTTCCTTTTGTGAGCTCTACTTCTTTGGATTAGGTCCTGCTACCATTGAACTTGGAGGGAATATTTGGTATTGGCTTCAGTGAGAACAGGATCAAGCTATTGTCTGTGTGTTCTTCCTTGCCTTAACTGGTGTTGCTGTTTGTTAAGATACTGTAAGGGACAAAAATGTGCCCGGTTTCCCAGAATCTTTCTGAGTACTTGTATCTAATCTTTGCATATAGCACTGCCTCCGTGGGTGAAATAGGTTCAGAGCTGACTCTTTCCAGCAAAGCTTTTTGAAGCCAGTGTGAAGCCTCTGTAAAATACTGAATCTCCTCACTCAGTAGCTGCTTTTCTGAAGTCTGCATTGTGCTTCAGGTTTTGCTAAGCTATGCTACAGTAAGCATGATGAATAGCAGGCAGATAGATTGTCTTCGGTCACTGCTTTGGAAATCAAGATGTATGCTGGCTCACCCCATTCTTTCACAAGTACCTGCTTGAGCTACGGGAAGTACAATGGTACACCATATCCCAGAGTGTTAATTTTTAATGTCTTATGCATGTAATGGACTCAACTGTATTTATGAGTCCCACGTCACACAATCGCTACTGGCAGGATGGAAAAGACGACTGTGGGTCCATGTGGCTCCACAATTAGGGATTGAAACATTGATCATTTCCATTCCCAAGAGCAGTGGAAACAGCTGGACGAATTTAAAGCAAAAGCTCCAGTGGAAAGAGGGGTAGTTGAAAGCCAATAAACATTCCCCTGCAATCTATTAAATTCAGACTTTGCAGCATCATCCTACTGCATTGAATAAAACTCACTGAAACGTGGGCAGGGCAAAGTGGTTTTGACAAGCCTATGCTTATGTCCAGAATAATTGAAGCGAATAAGCAGCTACGCAGTGATGCAGAGAGGAGTTAGGATAAAAAAAATCTCAATGTTTTTTCTCAGTAGTGCTATTTTTAACTTACGGATCCTTATTTCATTCTTACATGAAATCTTGGAGCTGACAGCATCCTTTTCAGACTTGAAAATTAAAGGAAACTGTCTGAAAGAGGAGTAGAGCTGGGATTTTTAGGTCTAATCCTGTTGGCATATATTGGTGGGCAAATTCCTCCTCCCTTGATGAGCCCAGATTGACTTTACCGAACAGTGCAGGGCTCTTCCCTTCAGCAGGTTTAATGTAGGATAAGGCCCAGCATTCAAAATCCTGTGTCAGTAGAACACATCCAGCTTTTCAGAGTATTGAGTAGAGGTGGAAGGAATTTTAGACAAATGATTCTCATTTTGTCCTGCCTCTGAAAGCAAGACTCCTATATTTCTGGTGTCACAGTAGATTGTTTCAAAATCAGATTTTTATTTTCCTTTTAAAAGTGTGGTGGTCTTTTTTGGTTTGTTTTGGTTTTGTTTGTTTCTTTTGTTTTGTGTGTAATTCACAAGGTACAGCTATGGAAACCATTGCAAAAAGAAAGTCAATCCCTGCTCTTCATTCATGTCACTGGCAATAGTTTCTCTGATTCAGTGACGCAGAATCACTCCTGTACTGTACTTAGTGCACTCAAGCTTAAATCAAATTCTAACGCTTTTTACTAGTGCAAGAAACATATTTAACAGACAGGAAAAAAATAAAATCTTCCTCTGTGACAGGAAATCAGTTTAATCCATTTGTTGTTTGTTTTTTTTGCAGGCTTATATTTGGCACTCTTTACCCCGCATATTATTCTTACAAAGCCGTGAAATCAAAGGACATCAAAGAATATGTGAGTAATGAGGTTTGTGGCTGTGCTGCAGGGTTTGTTTTCTAAGACTGCTCCTCACCCCATTGTAAAGGTGTTGCCTGCGTTCTGGGAAAGCTTGTAAACCAGTGCAAGGGGAAGACTGGCCTGAAGGTGGACTGGCTGATTGCTAGGCACAAGTCTCAAATAAAGAGACTTGGGTTTGTGCTTCTGGCTCCTCTGCAGAGTTGATGTGCTCTTTGACAAATGTATGCTGTTTCTCTGGTGGTGCGAACTATATACGGCCGACTTAAAAGGTTTTTGGCATCCAGAGCTTTGCGCGTTTTCCTTTGTTTCTGAAAAGCAGCATAAATCAAAGCCTTTTCAAAAAGCCTTGAAGCTTTAGCTGCTCATTCAAAACAAGGATCAGAGGAGGCAACTCGAAGCACGTATGACTGAATCCTCAGATAGAAACATCTTTCCTTGTGGAGCGACCTATTTACAGGCAGGTCTGGCAACTGGGTGTGCTGTCTTGTCCTTTTGCTGAAAAATCTTCCCTGAGCCCCAGTTTGTAAAGGCATATGGGGTCATCAGGGAAAGTGAAATGTGGGAGAATCAAAACCACTTGGATGCTGTTGGGGTCCTGTAAGATTCGTAGTGCCCTTCACAACCTGAGCTCTGTTAACTTCACTGAACCGGGATCAGCCTCCAGATCTTGCCTCTTCAATCCTCTCAAGATCTCAGGGATAACAAGGCCATTTTCTCCTCTGGGTAACAGCATAGATGGCTATCCCATTAAGTCCTTAGTGAAAGCTCAAACTGGGACTCACTGTGGTTGCTGAGATTTTTCCTTTCTGTCAGTCCCCTCCTTCAGATAATGTTTTTAGATATTTTGAAAATCATAAGTATTACAGGACATATCAGATAATTAAGGCAAAAATGTCCCTGCAGCCCTTGCACAGCTGTGCTTCTCAAGGTTTGTACACCCTTTACCTGGAAATGCTGAAGATGTGTGCTAGCATCCCAAAGTGCTGTCTGCCACTGATACTTAACATTTCCGTAGTCCCTTTCTGGAAACTATTTTGTTGAAGGGTCGAATTCCTGTTGGAAATTCAGTTGCAAAAGAGGAACTCCCATCAGACACGTGGGGACATGGCCGAAATGTGGGAACACCTGATCTAAGCCCTGGTCTGCACTTACGATTGTTTTTCAGTTTAACACACCAGTTGTGGCAATACACCCATTAGGGGTCTGATTTTGGGAAAAAAAACCCCAAAACAGTAGTAATTTACACTGACACAGTACAAACTCTTCATGTACTAGTTAAAATTTACGTCACTGTAGTTTATTTTTATTTTGCTTGGTAATAGTCATTTTGATAAATGGTGTTTTAGGCTGATTCAAGCCCATATGTACCAGGTCTTGGTTTGTGTTTAAAAGTTTTGCTGGCAGTAACGTCTAACTGACAGAACTGTGCTGGCTGTGGGGTTTTGAGAGAGTCACATTTATGTAAAGACTCTGGCAGAAGCTGCCCTGGGAAGACAATGCTGTCAGGCATTTGGCAGTGCCATTCTACAGCTGTAACACTAGATATAAATATGTATATAAATCTACATATAAATCCCAGCAGAGCAGTTATATAGCTGTGACAGGTGCTCAGGGAATAATTTCAGTACCTGCAGGGAGATAGACTACAGGTATTATCCCCACTGCATCGATGGAGGAAGCCATTTCAGAGCTGGTGAGATCCAGACTTATTGCCACCTCCATCCTCCCTTCCCCAGAGCAGCACCTGGTGTAGGTATCCCCCTTGTACTGCCTTATTTTCAGCCTTCTTTTATTCTATTGCAATTATGCCAGCCTTAGGTAACACGCTCCAGTTCTCTAATTCATGGATTTTCATGGTTTTTACTTCCTTAAGCTTTCTAACATTCCAGCAAAGCTGCTTAGGGATCTCCATTTTCAAATATAGCTAATTAGACAACAAATTTCAGTTAAATTAACAACTTTTGTCATACCATCTCTTTTCCTTTGGAGAGACAGGTTCTTAAAGTTGTTTGAACTTTACATTTTACAATTTTACAATGGAAAAAAAAATATTGATGGAGAATAAAAGGTTTCTCTCTCATCTCCAATACTTGGAAATTATTCCTTACGTCATCTCTGTTGTGACATTGCCGCAGAAGAGGAGTACCACATCACTTGATAAAAATCGCTGGATGTGCTGATGGCATATGACAAATATGTTGTTTCTTTGCAGCCCAAGAAGAACCAATACTACATTAGAGTAGCGTGCTGTGCTTTTAAATGCTGTTTAGTGCTCAGTGACAAAAATCCCCAGAATCTTGAATTATTCAAGATGCCTGACCAAGTCATGGTCCCCGAAGACTCCTTCTGTGTCTGTTACTACCACTGCGAAGGAGACCGTCCATAAATCGCCCACCAAGCAGTCCACCATACAGTGGATTTACCATAGTTGAACACAGTGAAAGCACAGCACGTGCTTTCACTACCAGCGTTGAGGTAAAATGCTCTCACCTAAGCCCCAAGTAATAAGCCGATTTGCTTGCCGTTGTCACTGCAATGGGCTCAGGGTGTGGATGTGAGAAGACACCGCTAATTCAGTAAGATTGTGCTCCTGAGCCCTGGATCATGGGATGGGCATTTACCTCTTTATCTCTTCCTGACTAGTTTCCCCTGCCTGTAGATATTATATAAGTAATTACATTTGGTCTTAATTGTAGTTTGGCTAACACTCTAGTATTAACCTTTGCTAAGATGAACCAAGTGAGATTTTTTTAATGCCCTGGATAGGGCTGTGGTTCTCTTGCTGGCCACTGGAGCTTCCTTTGTAGCGACAGTCAGGCTGCTCGTCTTTTCATGAGACCAGTCCTAAAGGCCACAATCTTCCATCTGAAGGGCTTGTGTGGAAATCTGATGTGTGTTAGGTGCTGGGGTGGGAGGAGCTCTGGCGTCTTCAGGTCTGTAGCAATTGTCAAATACACAGGGCGGGGGGGGGAAGAACCATTTTTTCCGTGAGAGTTATTCTGTGCATTTGTGCTTGTGAGAGATAGTTCAAGGCTCTTGGGGGAAAAATTAACTGGCTACTGTTTTTGTTTACCAGGTCAAATGGATGATGTACTGGATCATATTCGCACTCTTCACAACAGCAGAGACATTCACGGATATCTTTCTTTGCTGGTGAGCAGCAGATGGGAGAGGGTCTTTGGCATGAGATGGAAAGAAAATGGAAACGTTTACAAGGGGAAAAAAGGGGTATAAAAGCGTGCTGCCTCCTGAACATGGGGCTAGCAGCTTCAGGTGCACGGAGGTGTTTTGTCTGGAGGAGACACGCTTTCTCAGTGTTTTCATAGGAAAAAGCAAGAAAGAAGATGGAACTGCTCAGTGATATTTCATTAGTAAGAAATCATTACAAGAGTCTCAGTCCCCTGCCTCTAAGAGAGAGATGCAGCTGATTGCCAAGTTGGATGCTTGCAGTGATCATCACGTAAACTGCAGAAGTTTTAGCTGCAGGCATAGGTCTAGACTTACCTAGCTGTGTCTTACAGTAAATACACTGACTCTAGTGATCAAGCAGAAACAGCCCTGCAGCACAGGACTTTGTAGGTTGCAGCATGGGTGGTTGTTCCTGGCATGTTTTGCCAGGCCCGTTCCTGGTTAGGCTGGGTACATGGTTTATTGGAGGACAGTGACAGTCCATACTGATGTGGGCTCTGTAGTGCCAGTGGAAGGATTCCTCGTGACCTCTGCCAGGACAAGAGCACATAAACACGCAATTATCAGATTCAGTTCCTTCAATACGGATGCTCAAGTTTGAAAATGTTGCTTCGTTGCCCTTTTTAGCAAGGCCTTTCTAGTTGTCATGGTTTAGGCCAGATTGGCCGATGACAGATAGGTCTTACCACTCTGAGAACAGTTTTCTACACAATATGCTGTTAATTTCAGAGAGTTAGAAGAGGCTTAGCTAAAAAGTAAAATCACTGAACAGAAAGTTGGTTCTGTTCTACCTCAAACCAGGACACTAGTGGAAACCAGTGAGAACAGTAGACCTCAGTATGAAAATTTAACTGTAGTGCATGGCCCTCACCTAAAGCCTCTTCCTGTGTAGCACTGCATGCCTCTAGTGAGTCCTCCAGACAAAGGGAATTGGGGGTACTTGGCAACGTGTCAGATCTGTTGAAAAGGAGATAAAAGACGTTATTGTCTCTCTGTCTAATTTGCATGCAGATCTACTTCCACTGCGTTCATCTGGAGCTTTGTTATTTTGGAGGATGTATTATGTGGGTCTCTTGGGAGGAATGACAGAGGGCTTGTCCAACCTGTGAAATCAAGTGTGCTGTAGAGATCCTCAGTGAGGTGGAAGACCAACCTGGCAAATCCATGCTCGGAGTAAAGCATTGCAGAGGCCCATTGAGTCAGACCTGGATGCTGTGTGGCCCAGCTGGCTCGGTGACAGTGCTGTGCTAGCACAGCAGGAGTCTGTCTGGGTCCAGCTGGGCTCGTGCACAGCCATAACAGGGTCTCTGTGCTGCTCTCGCTTGCCCTTGCCTACAAAGGGTAGTGTTGGTTCGTCACACTGCTGGCAGCAACATTCCTGTCAGCATGAGGATGCTGCTAGCTGGCCAGTCTTGAGCTCTAGGCTTTGTCCTCCAGAAAAGAGTCTGGATAATTTAATCTCATGAAGTACCTGGCTTGTTGTTACAGCTAAAGCATGTCCTGTTGTTAGTTATTTGCAGTGCTACCTGAAAGCTAAAGTGTGGATCTGCACCTTTATGTTGCATGTTGCTTGGACAGCAAAGGTTCTTGTATTTCAGTTTCAGTCAGATAAGTGTTATCTTAAACACAGAAAGGCAGAGAAATGAAAGGTGCATAAATATATCAATTAAATACTACTGATTTACTAGTTTGTTCTTTGCTCCCTCATAATGACTGCAGGTGCTATGAAGGCAGCATCTGTGCTCTTTGCATGTAGAAAGCTCCTCTTATCACACAGCAGAGTCTCTTCTACATCATTAAATAATGGCCCTGATACCCGAGTAAAGATTTACCCACATGCCTAGTTGAGATGTGGGCGAAGGTGAGTCAATGTGTTAGGTCTTTGGATTCTTTGGTAAGCAAAAGCTGCCCTAAGCTAGACTGGCCGGTCCCTTCCTGTGCTGAGCATCTCTAATTAAAGGTAGTAGTTAAACTGGGAGTGGACATTAACAGCTCTTTTTCCTTCTAGGTTTCCATTCTACTATGAACTCAAAATAGCTTTTGTAGCTTGGCTGCTGTCTCCGTACACAAAAGGCTCCAGCCTTCTGTACAGGAAATTTGTTCATCCAACGCTGTCTTCAAAAGAAAAGGTAATCACAGATGCCTAGGTCCTCTCTGAGTGGAGCAGATCAACAATGTGTTTACTCCAGCCCTTGCATCACTCAGTTTCATTGAAGGACGGGGAGTCGCTGATTCTCTTCCTCTATAATTTGATCATCTCCTTTTGGTTGGTGTTTTTGGTTTTTGTGATTGTGTGTTTTTAAATACTGGCATCTGTTCAGCGCACTCACACGTATTAACTCATCTTTGTGCACTTGAGAAGTTGGGAGGGAGTGGGATAAAAATACCTCCTGAGCTGCTTTGCATGTACTGGCTGAATATAGCTGGAGTGTTATGTTGTGGCTGGATGTAACGATTAGAGAAACAGGGTCTGGCAGCCAGGGCTCCTTAACTTTGTTCCTAGCTCTGCCTAAAATGTCGTGCAGCAATGAGACAAATAGCTAGGCCTGTCTGAAAGGGGCTTAGTAAGCACTTGCCTGGCTGGGAGACGTACAGCATGCTGAAGTAAGGCATGTAGTAGGTTGAGATCCTGGGTTGAGAAATATCTTGCTCAAATTCCTGATGCTAATTTCGGGGGTAGGAGGGAGCATTACGCTTGGATCGTTTGGCTGCCTAGGAGATTCTTGTAGCTGTGAATGGGACATTGCCAGGCAGATCCATTTGGCCCATGTGAATACATGGGCCAAGAATGGCTATGAGTCGCACATCAACATGCAGACCACTAAGAAATGAGTAACTGTTTCCCACGTGGGCAAGCATGGACGTGAAAGATCTCTGTTCAGCCACAGGCAGTGCATGAGCAGTTGTGTCTCAGTCCTGTCCAAGAAGGACAGTAAGGATCAGTCCCGTCTCTCTGCTTCCTGGGAACTTCTGCTTATGCTTTTCACAAGTAGTGCTTGTGTATTTTGGGTTGCCATCTCTTATCTACCAGGAATAGGGAGGGGAATCACTAAAGAGCCAGCAGCTTCTCGCAGCCTCCAGTTCCTACTAACCCAGCACATCCAGTGGCTGAGTACTAGAAGTCATTGTCATCCATTATCATCCAGACCCCTGTGTCTTGAGGGAGGGAGAGTGAGGGCAGAAACTTCCATAACCATTTCACTGTATATTAAGGAGCATTGAAGTCCAGAAGCTCTGGGCCCACCAATTCTGTGGGCATGTTGAAGCCAGATACTGCAATGATGTGCAGAGATACCTTGGATACTTCTGAGACCACCAGTCCTGGACCCAGGGCAGTACAGCTGCAGTTGCCCAGTGTCATAGTATGATTCTTTTTAACTATGGGGCAATCCAGTTTGTCTTTAGAGTCCAGAGATTGCAAATGGCTCCTGGCCCACCCTGGTCCATTCTGCCCAGTTGGGTGTGTCTGTCTTACTTCCAGGACCTATTGGTGGTGGTTGCACTGTGGAAGTGTATCCCAGCTTTGGGTCCCAATCTTCCATTTCCAGAATAAAGTTCCCAGAGCCTGCAATGGGAGTTACTGCTCCCCTGCAAACCTTTCCTCTTTGCAAACATTGGCTGTGAACTTCTCTCCAGCCAAGGTGGAGAAAATGGAGGATGTCTGCCTCCATAAAGATGACCTGGCCCTGCCAAGAGTTTAAGGCTGGAAGCACTCTGAATTGTCCTTATCGTGTTTTTTTGTGTGTGTGTGTGTTTTGTTTTGTTGTCTGCTGTGACAGGAGATTGATGACTGCCTCGTCCAGGCAAAAGACCAGAGCTACGATGCCCTTGTGCACTTTGGGAAGCGAGGGTTGAACGTCGCAGCCACAGCAGCCGTCATGGCCGCTTCAAAGGTAAAGGTGTGGGTCAGGATGGTGACATTAGCATCTCATTTGCATCTATCGCCAACAGCAGCCACAGTGTGGAGGGGCAAAGATGTTGAGGGGATGGATTCTCTCACTGGTTTTGATCATGCCTCCCAATTCCACGTTCATCAGCCACACAGGTGCCTCTTGGGATGAAGTAAGTGTGGTGCCTCATGAACCTATAGGAGGTTGGAAATGAAGGATAAAGGCTAAGGTCTGCCTCAGGCCTCTGTTGAATTTTATATTTTCCATCAGTACCCAGGTGACAGCGTTGTTAATGCAATTCTGTTCATCACAGCCCGTGCTCTTCATTTTCACTGTCAAAATAGGAGCATGCTTCCGTGAAAGACGCTGACATCGGGTGATCACAGTTAACACCCTGGCAGGGAAATATTTATTTTGGTCAGCACCTTCTGCTGTGAAGGGGAAGGCCATCTGCACCCCAGTTTTTCAATTGTTATGCTGAATTGTTGGGAAGTCTGGAGGATCTAGTGACCTATAACTTGGGTACTGACAGAAAGCAGATGTGACCTGAAGTTCATGAAGGCTAAAAGTTTGTCTGCAAGGCTTACACATAACATCCCTGGCGTATAATTGTCTGGAGACATGTTTATGTAAGAGTGAATGGGAAGTGCCATTAGTTGCTTTTGGAGAACGAGCAGACATTGGATGAGTGGTCTCATCTGAGGAGGTGTATCCTGTATTCTCTTCCCGGCTTAGAGCCAGAACCAGCGAATAGCTGTTATCTCTGTTTCTTTGCTTGCATAAAAGCTGCAAGGAGTTGATAATTGCATTTTGTGGTCCTGCTCTCTGGCCATGGATTATCATGGCTTATGGTAGTTATGCACAGTAACTATACCCTTTGTGTTTTGGGAGCAAGATTTGTATAAAAGATACGGCTTTCATGCAGTCAGATGCCTCTTGCAAAAGGACAGTAGAAACATATGGGCAAGGTGGGTACTGGTATTTGGAAAAATCACAGAATCACAGAATGGTTCGGGTTGGAAGGGACCTTAAAGATCATCTAGTTCCAACCCCCCTGACATGGGCAGGGACACCTCCCACTAGGCCAGGCTGCTCAAAGCCTCATCCAGCCTGGCCTTGAAAATGTATGAATAGGAGTTGAAAGAAATTATTTTCCTCTGTCAAATGCTTTTCATATGACCTCAGGTACATCATTTTAGTATGTCTTTGCCTTACTTTCTGTAAAAATGCATAAAACATCCTTAGGAGGCCAAATACCATAAAGCCTATAAAGCATGTTGAATGCAAGGTATTATAGAAGTGGGGAGCCCCTGGGGTGCAGCATGCACATGTAGTATCACAAGGATGTGCAAAAGCTGTATCCTGTTCCAAATTAAAACCCAAAATTGCCTCCCTTTTCCCTGCCAAGTATTGTGCAGCCTGTGGCTGTCAGGCCTGACTCAGTTCTCCTGAACTGTTGCTCTTTAGTGGGGAGGCTCTGCTAACATGGGGACTGCTAGCTAATCCAAACCTGGACTGAAACCTGGGATAAATGTGGAGCTAAGGCAAAGCTATGTATTATATGCCCAATGAAACAACAATTGTGTGATGCCTTCATGACACTTAACACTTTTACTGCTGCTATGTAAGCCTGAAGAAGTCACACCATGGACATAAATAGGGCTCTGGGAATGCCTGTTTTGCAGCACTGCCTTTGCTCCGAGTCCCTTCCTACAAGGTGCTGCAGACACTCTGTGCTAGAACTGTTTTTAGGACAGGGTGAGAAACTGTTTGTGAATCCCGAAGAAACTCTGGCTCCTGTTTGGGTAGCTCCTGAACATGAGAAGCTCAACAGTAGCCCAGGCCCACAGTGCCAACCTGTTCATCTCAGGACTGCAACAGCGGTCTTCATCAGCTCTTCATCCTGAATGAACAGTCAGCACCTCAGTTTTTCTTCCCACTGTTCTGCTTTTTTGGTGTTTTTCTTAAGAATCTCACTGCCTTGAAATGTGGCTCCAGTGGCAGCGGGAAGCTGGGTAGAACAGAGAAGAGTCTTCAGGGTACGAGGAAGCCATTGTTTTGCATGAATTAATGAAGCTCCCTGTTCATTGCTGGAAGAAAGCAACTCTGTGCCATGTGTAGT
The DNA here is from genome assembly GCA_013396915.1 of Stercorarius parasiticus. Taxonomy (NCBI): domain Eukaryota; kingdom Metazoa; phylum Chordata; class Aves; order Charadriiformes; family Stercorariidae; genus Stercorarius; species Stercorarius parasiticus. Next base: position 111,162 of record VWZL01003731.1, read on the forward strand.
ATTGTTGTATGGCACATCTGCCAGCCTAACCTGAGAGAAAACAGTTAAGATATTGCAACCTGTAAATGAACCAGAAGAATCTTCCCTGCACGATACTTTAGGAAGGTGGAAAATGATCATTGATAAGATTGAGAGGTTGTTATTGGATGGATGGATTGATTGATTGATAGACTGATTTTTATAACAAAGCAAGGACTGTTTATGTCTTCATTTCAACCTTGACATTTAAATTACTCTGAATACGTGAGGAAAAATGGGACTCCTGGCTTCTTCCACCATTTCGGCACATGGCCTCCAGCAAGTTGCTGGCTTTTGCGTGCCTCAGGGCCCAGATCCAAGAGACAGGGTGAGCTGATCGGATAGCTCTCCTCCAGAATGGGGTAATGCTCCTGCTCCCAGTGGGTTACTGTGCACCAGCTCTTTGGACCTCCTCAGGTTATCTCTAATCTATCAGAAAGCTAATCCAGAAAGAGAAAGAAATGTAATACTGGTTTTTTTGAGCCCACAAATGTGTATTGAGTGCCTGAGCCAGCACAAGGGAAGGGACAGAACTGCATTGTGAGGAGTATCACCAGACAAATGGAAAGCGAGATCTTCCTTTCCTGGTTGTGGGAAGCAGACAGATTAGCTCTGCTGCTCATGGAACCACACCCTTAATACATTTAGACTTTTCATGCTGTAATAGTCAGGAATGGTTAAAGCAGCTTCAGTCCCTTGCCCTTCTCAGACTGAATTTGTTGTCTTTTGGGCAGGGAGAGCTGAATGGCTGTGATTTACAGCCTGATGTGTTCCAGTATAGAAGTGCTGAGCTGGGGTTCCTCAGGTATTTAAGATGTGAAGTGTGATGGGTCGGGTGTGGACGTGTCTCCATTTAGCTGTCCCTGCTGCTATGAAGGGAGCCAAGAGAGGAGCACTAAAGCAGGTACGGGTGGTAACAGCTTCTGGTGCTCTTGTTTTCAGCTGCTGTTAAATGTGTGTCAGTGCCCTTACTTGCTCACTTGAGAAGGAGGTATAACAGAGCTAGATTATCCTGCATGAGAGAAGTTTAAATGACTAATTATCTGGAAAACACTTTGAGCTGACAGATGCTAGACAAGACTGCAGCGCTGTCCTTAAGGGGGAGTTTCCAGGGAGGGAGGAAAGAGAGTACTATTTCTAAGGCTTATCCTGACTTTGCCAATGCTAATGTTTAAGGGTATCTAGGTAGCCTCTGCTAAGTGTTGAGTGTAGATGGGAAACTGAGCCCTGAAAAGGTTCATTGGGTTTCAGCCTTTAAAGGATCGTGTTAAAATTGGAACTTATAGAAATGACCATGTATTCAGAAGCACTGACCTCCTGCAGCTCCCATGGAAAACATGGCTTTTACCAGCAAGTGAATATGAGGATCTGTCTTATTTCCCAATTTATTTGGATTAATGGGTGAGGAAAAAATGCTTTTATATTAAGAAATCGACCCTCAGACTTGGCAAGTCAGCATCTTCTGGTGGCAAATACACAGTGAGATATTGGGATGAAAGTGTGCTCTGTACAGACCTGTCTTCAGTAAATGAGCTTAAATCCACAGGCTCCTGTACTTGGACACATGTCTCCCACTGTGCATAGCCCTGTCCTGTCTCTCTGAGCTGTGGTAACTGATCTTCTTGTGCTCCCACAGGATCTGTCATGATCTTTTGTCTTTTGTGAAAAGATCTTTGGGCAAGGCCCATCTTTTCCTTCTTTTTATTCATCATGCAGCAAAATGCATCTAGTGCTCTGATTACTGTTTGTGTGTGACAGGCTGCTACTTATATATTTACCACAGGCTAAGATGCTGCAATCTGTGCACAGCCACACCTTCCTTATCTCTGATCCCCTGGCCCTTTCCCCTTTCTGTCTTAAATAGCCTACAGTTTTAGTTAACCAAGTACAGGCTTGCCTCCCTTCCCCTTCCTCCTGTTCCCTTCCCCTGCTCTGTTTTGTTTTGAAGCCACAGTTGTGCTAACACTGGCACAAACCTGTGCCAATTCATTTTACAGGCTGAGGAGCTGTCAGTGTCCCAAGTACCCTGAATCTGCCCAGCTGGCTCGCTTGGATGTTTTCTCTCTCTCCAGAGAGTCTATTTTTGATGCTGTCTAAGCAGACACAGCCTTGGATATCTGGTTTTATTGCCCCTGCTAGGTGTTCAACACAGATCTTTTCCCTGCCCCCAGCAGCTTGAGTCCGCATGAAGGAGCATAATCTCATTTGGGGCTCTTTAATCCTGTCCTCATTGCTTGGTCATTCTGTGACTTCAGGTGGGTCAGTCCTAAATGGTGGGATTAGATGACTGGGCAGTAAATCCTGCTGCTCTTTGTGTGTTTTCAATTAGCTCCAACTAGTTCAGCGTTCCTGCCCCTGAAGGGCCCTGGGCACTGACCTGGGCACTTTCCAGCTCAACCTGGGGGAGGAGAGGAGAAGCAGAAAAGGAGCATGGCTTTGGGTCAGAGCAAAAGGGGAACAGAAGCAAGGCTGTTACAGCCCCAGTAGTGGGGCAGGTGCAAGGCCTTGGCCAGGCACTGCAGCCATCAGATGGAGGCCTGGGCGTAAGTGGGCTTTTCATTGGCACCAGTCAGGTTTCTAATGTGAGCAGCTGGGACATATGTGGCTGCAGTGAAGAGAGGTACCGATGGCTCGGAGGCAGCACCAGCCTCCTCCAGCACACTCGTATGTACTCCCTTGCTGTCACCACGCTTCCAGCACTTTCTCATCCTCCACCTGTCACCCTGAGCCTCCCACCACCTGCTGCCTTGCCCTGTCCCCAGTCCCCAACCCTTCTACTCCCAGCTTCTCTTCCTAAGACCTGTCCCAGCCCTGCCAATGCCTCCTCTGTCTCTACAACCCTCCCATCACCAGTTTTACACTCTCCCTCAGCTTTCTGACCCTCTCCTTCAAGCTCCTGGGTTTCCCAGATCCTGTTTACATGTATCCTTATTCCTCACCCTGAACAAACCAATTCTTCCAAACAGGCCAATGTCTTTCCCCACCCCAAACACAAATCCTGCTCCCAACCTCTTAACTATCCCCAAGGTTCAGCCTCAACTCTGCTCTTCAAAGGAAAGCTGCATAAAACATCCCACAGCCAACAGATCATTGTAACCCAGAGGTTTCTGACAATGTACCTTCCTCTGCCCTTCTTCTGCCCTCCTGTGTGTAGGACAGGGACTGTTTGCACAGCAGCTGGTGCTGTGGCCCATTGTGTGCCCCTTGGTACAGCCTGCCTTTAGGAAGGGGAGTGGGGCACAGTGTGCTGCTGGCAGTGGGTGCAGTGCCTTGGCAGGACATTACAAATGAGGTGGAGGGAGCAAGCACGCATGACTGGTGTTGATGAAAAGCCCGTTTGTGCCTAATAAGTCTGCGAAACTGTCCAGGAGCCTTTCATGAGTGGGGAAATATGGCTTGTGGTGCTGCCAGAACTAGCAGTCACTCTGGTTATCAGTTAAAAAGACCAGGCACGCAGACGAATGCAGGAAGGTTTCACTATGTGCATCCACCTCTTTTAACACTCAGGAGTGCAGTGTCAGCAGTTCCCAAACTGCTTCAGCTCGCAACTACCTGTCTGGTCCATCATTGTCACTACTTTAGGGCCCCTTAGCTCAAAAAGTTTATTGGGAAGTCTTCCAGTGTGTTTACTGGTTTTTAAACCAGGGTACTAGAAGGGAAATGCTGATGGTGGTTTAGATTTTATCCTCTCTAGTCAAACAGCATCTTTTAATTTATTTCTAGTATCTGGCTGGTATAGCCAGTGCAACTGCCTGAAAATCAATATTTAGATCCCTGATTTTCCATGAGAATTGAGACCTATTTTCCAGGGGAGTTTGGAGCAAAAACTTGTGCAGGAGAGAGATGCTGCCTTTTGTGGCATGGCAGTGGAGAACTGCACTTCTACTTGAATTGGGAAAGAGGGAGGCAGGAGTGGGGAGCATCCTTCCCTTTAAGACATTGGATTAGGCTTCTTTGTAATGATTTGATCCCACGACTTGGAGGGAGAGTGTTTCTTTACTTACCAAATGGATCAGAGGATGGTTCCGTCCAGTCTGCTTAGTACCGTATCTGTAATGGCCACATCATGTGCCCTGGCCTGTAACGTTGCCAAGAGCTGCAGAAGTCAGGAGTCATTTACACAGTTTGAGAAACCTTTGAGGATCCATGTTATCTCAGAAGGGCTGAGCACACTGCTTTTGAAAGTAGCTTCCTTTAAAGGATCTCCATTTGAGATCCGAAATCAAAGATCTCATGGCTGAGCTATGTTACACCAATAAGGAGAAACAATTAATGGTTTTCTTGAAACATATGGTAACGTGCCATGGATTGCAGAGTTTTGTGAACTGTTCCTGTCATGGTGTGATGTGTCTTTCATTCTTAAATCTTTGAGAATCTGTTTTTCACAAATCAGTAAAAACTCGGCTACGATCCAGGTAGCCGTTCCCAGTTTGTCTCTCTTGCTGGCTCTTTCGTTGGTGTCTCCAAGAAGCAGGCAATAACCAGTGAATGCACAGGACAGCAGAACCAAACAATAAATTTATACAGAGAGACCAGGCTGGGAGAGACAATAACAAACAGTTCCCAAGAGAGGAAATGAACTGCACAAACAAAAAGGGTGGATGAAATTAAGTTTCCACCATCAACATTAACGTCAGCTGGTTTCCCTTTGATTCTTTAGTACTATGTGACATCTCCAAACTGGGTAGCTGTTTCAGGCTTGGCACGGCACGCAGGCCCTGGTCATACGGATATTGCTTGTACGTTTTTGTGTTCATACGGTGGAAGAAGCCATTTCCTCCTTCACTCAGGCCTGTGCTCAGAGCATAAAGCCAATGGTTTTGCTCTTAGCAGGGCCTGCCTGCAGCCAGGCATGATACCTTTCTGCATGCAAGCTCACACTTATTGCCGTGAGCAATTCCCCAGCATTACCCTACTTCTGAGAAGACCTGTGTGTCACCAGGACTAAAATGACTGCCACGTGTCCCTCACCTAATCCTGTGCCTAAATTAGTCATAAATACACTTTCTTCTTAATGATCTTAGGTCTGGATTACAGAGGTGGCCAGACACTGGGGGCTTCTCCAGTGGGAAGCATTGGTCAAGTGCAAAGAGTGAAGTGACAACCCATTGTGTTTATAATTTGCTTTACTCTTTAAACACACTTGCTAGGTAACACCCTGTCAGCTGGGGTTATGGAGTGGTTTCTCCATCTCTCTGGGAAAGCTGAGGAAGGGAGAATCTACGTTCAAAGGTGTAGTCCACAGGTGGGTGTCCCTGCTTTTTATGTGTATGTCAGTTCCTGCACATTGGTGCCTAGTGTCCTGCTCATGTCTCGCCCGGATTACTTATGCTTCAAATATTCTCAAAGCTTTTATGTGTGTTGCCACAATGGCTCTCTTTTTTCCCTTGATAGGTCTCTCAGATACTTCATTTACACTTGTATTGGGACCAGAAAAAAGGGCAGGTAATCTGCTGAGTGCTTATACTAACTCCTAACTAATGTCTGCCTCCCCATTAGACTAGTTTGAACTGTTCTCAGCTGAGATTGGTCTGAGGCCAGATGCTGTCTGCTCTGCTTCCAGTGGGTAGATCCTACCTGCTAAGCTTTAAAATCCTGTCTTTGATCTCATCACCAAAATGCCTTCCAAGTCCTCTGCTGGCAATCAGAGAGACTCCAGCAGCCAGGCAGGGAGCTTTGTATGTGGAAAACCCATCTAACTTAGGTTTTTGCTACTGCATTGGCCAAGCTGCTGTGTTTGATCATGTTTTGTCGCTAGTGGATAAAGGGAGTCTCTCTCCCACTGCTGTCATCCCATTAGGATGATTTTGGTTGCAGGGGAGCTAGTGAGGCCAGGACTTGGCTCAGAAGTGAAGATGCATCTCTGCAAGCATTTTCTGGTAGGTGTGGTTGGGGAAGTCCTGCTGACACCATAGTGATAACTGACATCCTAGGAACATGCGCTACACCTTGTAGTGAATCTCTGCAGGATGGAGGCTGTAACATGCATGCAGACATGTCTGCTAGCATGGAGGAGAACTGCTAACCAAAGTGAGTGCAAAAAGAGAGGAGAACATTAACAGATTTAGTATTGTGCTGGCAGTGTGATGAGTGTGACTTAGTGTTCCCTTGCCTGTCCATTAACTACTGATCCTAAGATGCAAAAGGCCAGAAGGTGCCATCCTGTATTAACGTTGATCATATTAAAAGCTTCTCTTCTATGACTTGACATTTTTTTGTTCCTGATTTGTGTCATTTCACCATGCTGTGTTACAGTTTCCACAGCTGCAAAGTGGAGTTTGTAGGTGTTAGAAGTGTTTTGAAGCCTAAATAATGTCTACAGAATTCTTTCAGATTGTCAGACCGAAGTTTATATTTGTTTATATTTAGATATATAATATTTGTTTATATTTAGATCATATTTAATGTGAGTACTATATAAATTACAGATTTTCAAATTATGTGCCTAATTTTATTTACCTAGAGCCTATGTAAAGCTACCTACATATCTGGATTATTTTTAATGTAAACCCATTTTTTGCAGACTTATAAATCCATCTCTCTCTAAAAAGTTTTACTTCAAATGTGAATGCAGAGATTAATTATAGAGAGGCAGAGTAATGAAGACAATTCTAGCTGTTTCTGATGGAGTGCCTTTTAGAGTGCCCAACACAGTAATGACTTCATATTTTGGAAAGGATCAAGATTTCTGATCCTTCCAAGCAAATATTGGTTGCATCAGTGCTTGTGCTCTGGGCCCACAGAGGTTAATGTTTGTTTCTGGAAATGATGGTGTCTGCAGCATTTAGAGGAAGGTAGCATGCAGGTTAGCTGGCTTTGAAAGCTCGGTATTTTCATACTGTTTTGTCCTACTCCTTAAGGCAAAAATAAGCAGAGAATGTGCTAGATGTGGGGAAATAGGGTATGCCTATACTACAGTTGCAATTTTGACTGAAGCAGGTAGAATTGTACCTAAACTAGTTTTAGATTAATTACTATGCCACATGGATGGGAACTTTAACTTCCCTTAGAATCACAGGTGAGCTTCTGCAGCTTAAACGTCCATGTCTTGATGGGTGATGCCCTAATACCATCAGTAGTGTTGTGAACCTAAATAAGGTTGATACCAAGTTACTGGGGGGTGATATTACTGTGTCCTTTCTAGGATTTGTCTTTTGTCCTATTCAATAGCACCAACCCCTGCCCCAGCCTGGCCCTTTTCTGTCCCTATAAAGAGAGAACTGTCTCATCTGTGGACCTAGCGAGGTTGGTGGGTCCTGGGAGAGGAAGAGGTGAAGAAAGCCTGAAGAGGTCTGCTTTCAGCTAGTGCTATACCTTCACCTACAGGGTGAGCTTTTCTAGGGATGAGATCAGATGAATTTGGGAGCAGGTACACTATAGTGAGCAGGGAACAGACACACATGTGCTCCCACTTGTTGCTAACAAAACCTCACCGTCTAGCAAAATCACTGTCTACTGTATCAGAAATGCCATGCTCACGGGGACCGTCTGTGTCCTAGGAGAAGCAAGATGAGGTAGAAGTTGGGTCTAGACAGTCTTGTGCCCAGGGAGAGTAAGGGTCAGTCTTCCAGCACCGCTTCATGCTTGGGTTCTCCAGCAGCAGACGAAGTCCCCGATATACTGGTCCCGCACTGCCAGCACAATCATCCTGACAGGGCAGTTTGGTGTTCAGTGAGGGGAGAGAGGGAGGTGGTGTCATCCATAGTCCTACAGCCCTCCCCATTTTCAACAGGTTTTATAATACTGTTTTGTTGTTGACACAATGAAATGTTGTTATCACAGGGACTGTCATAATATTACTGCAGTCATACTCTGTAGGATAAAATCAGCCCAGATTCGTGTCGACATGCACACCTCTGGCCTGCAGCATAGACATAACTTCGGGACTTGGATCTTCTCCCTGTGCAGGCATACAGTGTGCTGAAATTTCTAGGACATCTCCCATGTCTTTAGTGGTTGGAAGAGCATCTGTATGTTCACGGCCAAGATGGTAAACAAAAATCCCCAAAACAGCAGCTCTTCATCTTCCATGCAATTGTTTTAACCAAACACAGCCCAAGATGTGTGCTGTCTTAAATCTGTTGTATTGTGAAATAAAGCTATTAACTTTTTTTTTCCTTTTGTTAATAAATGATAAGACTTACTGTGGAATAATAAGTGTTACAGGTGGATGAAGTCTTCATTGCTAAAACATATAATGACAGCGGTGCAAACTCTCACAGTGCTGGCTTTTCAAATGTTTGTGATTTCACATACAGCAGCTGCTAATCTCATGGGGAAATTAAGGTTGGTAACAACATTTTCCATTTCACTCTGAAACCATCTGTTGTCATCATAATTTCTGTCATGTTTCTATTTGGGGTCAGGTAGAAATGTGGCAACTGGGAAAAAATTGTGAGTGTTATGTTGTGCCCTAGGAGCAACTACATCAAGTCTATCCCTACAAAGACCAAAGATACAAAAATTTGAAAAAAAAAAAAAAAGAAATGGAAGGGAAGGGAAGTCAGCAGCCTTTCACATGTGTTCACTGTCCTCACTCAGCCTAAGACTTTGCTGTCCCTGCCGTTTCTGAGATTTGGACAAACTGTTTCATGGAATGGTAGGAACAGTAATATTTTGTTATGATCATAGAATAGAATCACAGAATGGTTTGGGTCGGAAGGGACCTTAAAGATCACCTAGTTCCAACCCCCCTGCCATGGGCAGCGACACCTCCCACTAGACCAGGCTGCTCAAGGCCCCATCCAGCCTGGCCTTGAACACTTCCAGGGATGGGGCATCCACAACCTCCCTGGGCAACCTGTTCCAGTGTCTCACCACCTTCACAGTAAAGGATTTCTTCCTGATATTCTAAATCTCCCCTCTTTCAGTTTCAAACTGTTACCCCTCATCCTATTGCTCCAATCCCTGATAAACAGTCCCTCCCCATCCCTCCTGTAGGCCCCCTTTAGGTACTGGAAGGCCACTGTAAGGTCTCCCTGGAGCCTTCTCTTCTCCAGACTGAACAACCCCAGCTCTCTCAGTCTGTCCTCATAGGAGAGGTGCTGCAGCCCTCCGACTATCTTTGTGTCCCTCCACTGGACCCGTTCCAACAGGTCCGTGTCCTTCTTGTGCTGAGTGAATGATCTGTGTGATGAGCAATATTTATCTTTGCTGTTATAAACTTAGTTTAAATTAAAGCAAAAATCAAGAAAAGTTAATTTTTAAATCTTTTTCCTGGAGAAAGTTAAAGTTGTTAAGCACAGCTGCCGTGACTGTGTGTTTAAGGTTGTGGTCATGTATTATATGCTAATGTAACAGACTCAGATGACAGGCACATGTCAGGCCCTCGTTGTTTCAAAGTTGTTTCTGGGCCCTTTGATCATATGCCGCTACATCACAAGTTGCAATGCAAGAATATTAACATATCTTCCTCATTTTCAATGCAAAAGGGTGCATTAGTGTCACATTCCCTGCCAGGTTGGTCTGACACGTGAATCTCATTTCTAATCTGACTCATGCCCACATGCATCAATTGCTCACTGGAATGAAATGGTATTTGGGTTAGCTGGCGGAGCAGAATGGCTGGGAGGAGGTTAAAAGCTTGATCACTGCTGACACTTGAGCTGGTGGTGTGGGAGGAATACAGCACTCAGGTTACAACAGCTAATCAATTGCTAACTCTCCGGATTTGCTGAGCCAGTCATTCTGCAACAGCAAAATATTATTTAGTGATCTGATTGCTGTCATCTTGATATCGCTAGGGATCTGTCTGTTGTAGACAAACTGCAGGGTAGGATGTCTTGTGTTAGCTTTAAACCAGTTACTGAGAATAGGGTGGCAATGCAGAAATTCAGTGCAAGCTACAAAACCCATCTAGAACTGCACTGCACTGAGTTTTGAGCGGATGAGATCACACCCAGCTAACCAGCCATGCAAGGAAATTTCAGTATGCCAGCCCAGTGACAGTTGTATTCATAGACTGTGGAGTAGATGTACCTTAGACTGGCCTAAGAAGAAAAACTTGAGATGCCTGTTAGAGTGAGAATATGTCCCCAAGAGTGGCTCAGCCAGTGGCAGGAAAGTAGCCAAAATTCGGGCATCAACTTTTGTGACAGATTGGAGAGTGAGATGGGAGAGGTGAGGTTTTAACAGAACATCAGCTCTATGGACTCCACTGGCAAGCATATAAAATAAGCAAAATAAAATATCTTGGTATACCAGCAAAAAAGCCTCATCCATTTAAAATACTTTCAGAAGTAGAACAGGCTAATGAGAAAGAGCAAAGTAAGTCTGCAGGAAGAGCATGGTGAGTGTGTGGGAAGTCCTCTGTTAATAGCCTGCAGAAAAGCTAGATGCAAAATGCTGCCAAACACAAAATGCATGTATCTTAAGAAACCAAAGATTCAGTCAACTAAAGAGAAAAATCCCAGTGCAGCTTCCTGGCTAACTCCACCAGGTGACTCTGCCCTACAAAGGACAGATCAATTTTATTTTTCTTAGATGAAGTGTATTTCGACTGATGATGCTTTGGGAGAGCATTGGAGAAGTTATCATCATGTGCTGTTTGCTTCTTGCTAATGTAGAAAAATGCTGTAGTCCAGGATGTATAGCCTTCCTGTGGTTAAGTTGATGTGCTATGGAGTTGAGAAGGAAGTTTGAACCCTTAAAGGATTTTTCCTATGTGAAAATCTTCAGGCTGAAAAGGTGGAAGATTTCTGATCTAGCAGTTTTCTTGAATGTAGAAAGCGCAAGCTGTCACAGTGACTGTAGTTATAAGCACCTGATGCCTTGTCTATTTACAGTCCCTAAAAGTAAGGTGCTAATGAATTTATATGGGATACAGCCACTGGTATTTCCATTACTCTACCTGTGAAATTTCTGTAGTGATGTTGGTAAATCAATACTGGTAGGTAAATTAATGCATTGCCTTCTCAATGTATCGATGCCAGTGCACTAGGGGACAAGGCAGCGTTGCTGAACTGCTTCAAGCAAGGAATGTGTCCAGTCTTGCTTTTGATTGTAGATGGTCAGGATGAGTCCTTTCTCTGTGCCACACCAGCACCAGAGCGTACTCTCCACTAGCCCCTCACCTCCACCCTGGTTTTGCAGGAAGGATACTCAAATCTGCAGCCCAGAAGGGAGCAGTGATGTGCTCTGGTCCAGACCCAACCTAGAGACCTCTGGCAGTGTTCAGGCTATGCTTCCACTTATGTATTGCTTTGTCAAATACAAGTCTAAATGTGTGAATTGCTATGGTGTGTCTTATCTGTTTTGTTAAACAGGGCAATAGTTACTGTTATTTGCCATCTTCCTGATTTCACCTCTGTCGAAGCATCCATTGAATTTTTCCTCATTTACACTAGCAGAAATGATTTTAGAATCAGGCTCTATGTATTTAATTCAGTATTTTTTTGAAGACTATCTGCTATGAAATATCTTTTAGACCCTCCACCGCTCAACAAAATCCTAAAACCTAAATGTACTTTTTATCAGTTATGATATTTATATTCTTAATGACACTTCATATAGCCCATAGAGAAGGATAGATAGGTTCTGTATTGATTGTATTTTCTGGCATTCTTACTTTATGGCAGTGGTGTAGTATGACGGTTACAGAATTCAGAAAGAGGTATACTCTCTCTATATATAGTCAACTTTTTGATGGGATATCACTTTAATGAAAGGTGTCTTTTAATTGACCCATACTTTACAAAGAACAGCTACATTCCTTTCACCAAGAATATGCATGTTGCCTGATTGAGAGCTAGTCTAAAGAGAAAGAAAAATGTTGTGTTAGTTTATTTCTTCTTTAAGCTGCATGAAAAAAAAAAGCACTGAAATATTTCTTTGCATTTAACAATAGCTTTTTATTACTTTAAAATGTCAAATTTTCTGTGCTCTAGAAATTCTGTGTATGACTGAGAACAGCTGGGTGAATATCATCATAGATGATTAAAAGAGAGTTATTTTGATGCAGACTATTTAATTGTGTTTCTGAAGCCAAGCACCTATGTGACTCAGATCCTAGTAAAGAAAAGTACCTACTAGAAAGATACCACAACATCCTGCTCCTTTAGATGTGGCCAAGGCTGCTCTGAGCTCAGAGGACCGCATTGAAGAATCAGAGGTGCTTGCTGTCAAAAGTTTGAATGACTTTGTGTGTAGGAGCCGTTATAAAGGAAGAACAAAGAGGGAAATGACACTTTTAACAACTCATTTTTGTCCTCTCTAGGTTACTGGACCAGAAAATTTTTTCTCGTGCTACTGTCCTGATGGATTTCAATGAGCTAGGGAGCAGAAATGCACTGTGGAATCTAACTTTTATGTGTGTTATTTGCTTGCTTGTTTAACTAGGGACAGGGGGCCCTGTCTGAGAGACTAAGGAGCTTTAGCATGCAGGATCTCTCGACGATTCGTGGAGACAGCAGCAGCACTGTTCCTCCTTCGGTCACTGTACGAACAAGTAGCAAACAGAGCCAGCCAAAAACATCCAGAAGTGTATCGGAAGGCACTGGCAGCTCAGGTAAGTGCCAGTGTTATTTTCAGTGTTGTGTTGTCTGGAATATCACACAGATGAATGAAGTCATGCAGTTGGCAGGAATATATAGAAACAGACATTGCAGGCAGCACATACCAGAATTCACAGGACACAGACACGCTGTTGAGTTTCTTGGCATTTAAGAGAGAAAACAGTGTCATCGTTTGGTGATTACTATTCCTGGCTGGTACCAAGGACTGGACTTGAGCATGTAAGGAAGGCAGCATCAATCCTTGCAACCTGAGTTGAAAAGTTAGGCTCTGCACTGGAGGCTGCAAGCTGTTGTGGGTTTTCAGTGAGAGGGGCTAACGGAAGTGCAAAAAACGGGGTTAAGAATGCACAGTAGCGGGCAAGGGACATTATTATCAAAGCCTCTCTCTTATGTCATCTAAACATAAATGTGAGTTCTAATGGATATCTGGTTTGAGTTATGCCCACTTGTGCTTCTTCTGAACTGTACGGTGGCTGTTACACTTGACAGTTGTAGTTTCAGAACTTTATCACTGTTAAAACCCACTAAGAAATAACACCCATATAAGGCACTCCTAGAAGCAGAGACCAAGATCTGACAGTTGTTTATGATATGAAGGATGTCTGCATAAGCACAGCTATGGAAAACAAGTCTCTCTGAAGGGCAATGGTTTGTTTTCAAATTCTGAAAGGATGAAGGGAAGAAACATCATGGTGCGAATAAGATCCATTCCTGAGCGTTTAGATACAAAAATTTATTTCAAGCTTGGTTAAGAAATCTTTGTGAGCCCAGATCCAAAACATTTAATCGGAGACAAGTTTTCAGATTAAATCTCAAAAATTGAGATATGGAGGGTTATTCCGATCAGGGGATTCCAGATGTCTTCTGGGATTCCCGAACACCACCAGAGATCATGCAACTTGACTGCTGTGATGAGAAGCCACAGAAAGTTGCAGGCGTGTTGCAGTTGGTAGCTTGTGAAACCAGATGCTGGCAAGTTTGAAATTTAGCAGTTTCAGCTTCTGTGTGTTGAGGTCTGTGCAAATATTCACTTGTGTTTCAAACCTGTATAGATTGCTACCCCTTTTAGTTTGCTTTTGTTTTGGAATGTATTAGAAATATCTTGTCTCATCCTTCCTAAAGAGTATCCTTCAAGCCCTTTACAAATTCTGAGAATTATGGCTCTGTTTATTTCTTTTTAACATCATCTGTTGGATAAACTCTCTTTACAGGTAAACTGAAATAGCTAATGTTGGTGCACAGTGGTTTTATTCTGATGTTTATGTAAGGTTTTGTAAAGTGTTCACACACAGAATATGAAACTCTTACTCAAAAAAAAAAAATTACATATCATTTGGACAAATGTCACAAATAAAGCATAATTTAGTTATCTTAATTCCATGTTGCGTAGAGCAGCCTTTGTAGTTTTGTTCTTAAGGTAGCAAACTCAGCTCACCTGGCCACAAACCCATCCTAACATACAAAAGTCTTTGATTTTGATCTGGTTTCATATCAATACTGTACAAGGATCTCTCAAAAATGAATCTCTGGAAAATTGAATTGTTCATAAACTTTTCAAACTGACCCTAGAGTTTGTCACAAATTTTTGGATCGGAGTAATTTGAGGTTTTGTTTTTAATTCTTCTTTCAATGAAAACAACACAAATTTGCAAAAACTGCCAAGAGCTTTAGCTGCTCCATCTCACCTGCAGGCCCCTTCTCCATCCACAGACAATATGGAGAAGCACCTCCAGAGGGTGATTTCACTCACAGGTGGTGGCATCATGCTGCGTGGAAAACGATGACCACAGTTTTGCTCTCACTTTTAATCATATTAAGTGAAAGAAGTGGTCCTGGTCTCTCCAGTCCTTGTGCTGTTTTGTGTGAACACAATTATATATGTGCTCAGAATGTCTAGAGGATCGGATTGATCAGTCATAACTATCTTGTGTGTATATGGAAGAGCGTGATCTATCAGCCAGACTGTATCACGTGATGGCCATATTCAGCGTGAGACGACACTGTTTTAGGCACACCAAGCCCAGACATAGTCCCATCACTCCACCTTCCATATTTGTTTAGTTGGAGTGTTGCACATAAGCAAGGGGCAGAAAGAACATGCTCCTGCCTATTAGTATGCTATATACATGTAATATATACATATATGAGTATGTGCATGAGCAGTCACTACAGAACAGCTGACACACAGCTCTTTTTCGTGTCCCAAAGCCCTGAGATAACACAAATGTCCATGTCAGCAGTCTCCACTGTCTCACAGAAACATCAGACTTCTCTTTATATTCCTGTTTTAGAGATAATGAGATTAGTCTGAGGGAGTCAGCAAAAATACCCTGGACTATCTGTTTGACATGAGGATGACTCAGCTGAAGATCTCACCTTTCTTGTAAAATGTCTTTCTAACCAGCTGTTAGCCTGACAGCAGTAGCTTGGATACACCAAATGACTTTAAGAACGTTAATAGAGAACCTGGCTGGGTCTGTAAACATTGTACCCTTGGCCTGAGTAGAAATCCTGCTTTATGAAGACTTTTAGGGAAGGCTTGAAGGAATGGGTCCTGTGTCTGCAGAAGAAGCAGTGTGGTGGTTAGGAGGCAAGACTGTGAGTTAGGACACATGAATTCACACCCCACTTTATTGCAAAATACTGGTATGACCTGGAGTGAAGCTTTGTTCTTCAGTGTGTCTGTAAAACAGAACAAATTGTACTTCCCAGGTCCTGAAAGGCATATGTGGTAGAAGATGCTTGTGTATTTTGAGGTCAATACCTTAGAAGATTCCAAACGTGGCTTTCCAGTGCACCTCACTCGAGTGATTATAACATGTAAAATACCTGTGGAAAAGTCCTGTCTGTGGATTGATCCCAGTTTTGCAAGAAGGTTTCTGTTTGTAGTAACAATGCTCTATCTTGCTACTACTTCCGAGAAGTTTCTGGAGAGCTGAAGTGGCCTTTTTATGTTTTCCCTTCTTTTATTCTGTCCTCTGTTTCCCAGTCCCAGCATCTGAGAAGCTGCATGTGGGCATGCTGGGATCTTGATGACTTGCTGATCTGGGTGCCACACTTATAGCCCTTCCTCTGCCATATGTTCATTCAGTGCTTCTACCCATTTCCCTACATCCTCCATCCATACCAACCTATTACAGTTCTCTGCAAGTGCAGCTCTCAAAGCCACTGCCTGAATTTACAAATGATCAGTAACTGTGGTAGGGACAGGAACCTGAAGTGTTATTTTGACTGGATGTGTTGAGGAGTACTGCTGACCACGGCGTTTGCCTGAGGAATGGGGCATTGCTAGGCCACAGCCAACCTTACAGGTGGAAAAGCCAAGCGCTGCTGTAGTGTTTGTAACCCTTTTTGCTTTGGGACTGGCATCCCCATGTCTGGGACTGTGTGTAAGCATCACTCAGTCCTACAGGGGTCACAGTCTTTGATGAAGGAGTACGTATGCAGATTGCCTATGGAAGTACCTAAAGGGGGCTTACAGGAGGATGGGGAGGGACTCTTTATCAGGGAGTGTAATGATAGGACGAGGAGTAACAGCTTCAAACTGAAGAAGGGGAGATTTGGATTGGATATTAGGAAGAAATTCCTTACTGTGAGGGTGGTGAGGCACTGGAACAGGTTGCCCAGGGAGGTTGTGGATGCCCCATCCCTGGAAGTGTTCAAGGCCAGGCTGGATGGGGCCTTGAACAGCCTGGTCTAGTGGGAGGTGTCGCTGCCCATGGCAGGGGGGTGGAGATAGGGGATCTTTAAGGTCCCTTCCAACCCAAACCATTCTATGATTTCTCTTATATGGCTCTCTGGGATGTACAAAGGTTGAAGAATTAATTTTGCCTCTAGCACAGGCTCCTAATTTTCTCAACAGGAGACAGACACATCAAAGAGAGAATAGCAGCTTTATGATGATGAGATGTCAAGTGCTACCCTCAGATGATGGAACAGCCTAGCTATGATCACTCAAGCTGTCCAGTAGTAAAAAGCTGTGTACTCAGGAAGAAATCCTGAGTTTGATCCAGATTAAAAATACTTTCTTGTACTATTTTTGAGGAATTATTTTTGGCTCAGACAGATTTGCTGATCCACCTTACTGGGTGCCTCCAGAATAACTGTTTTGGAAGACCTCTGGGGAGATGTGTTTTGAGATCAAGAGGCCAGGAACTGGAAGCTCTTCAAGCCAGCTTTGCTATTGAACAAATGGTGCGTGGAAGCACACCCCCGCTTACAAAAGTGAGGCAAAGACAAGAGATGGCTCTTCAGGTTGAGATTACAGGATTTTAGATGGGTCCCATTCCCTGAGCAATGAAAACACAGCCAGATCTGGTGTGGAACTTGTTGCTAGTTCCAGTCCTGTTGCGTGACTGTGTTTAAGAGCAGATATATGTGAAAGTAAGTGATTTGGAAAGACAGGGGGATGGATAGAGGTCTGTTGTCTTCCATCACAGATGAGACTGCTGAAACTCAAGTTTGTCGGTATGAAACCTCCCACTCCCCCTGCGAGCACCGGGGGTGGTTCAGGTTATGGTTTCACATCTCTTGGGCATGTTTCCAAGCCCACTGAAACCCGTGAAAAGACTCTTCTGACACTGGTGGGCTTTGACTGTGGTCAAAAGCTGGCTGCAGGGTCAGTCTACATTAAATAATCACTCAGCTTGTTTCATTTCCATTGTTGTTATTTTTGTGATGTGACTGGTGCTGGTTAAATGGATTTGTGACTCTCTGAATCCCCTCTTGACACAAAGCACTGTGTGAAGAGCTTGGCATTTAGTTAGTAACAACCACATGCAGACACAGCAAAGGTTTATTTTTGCCTGCTGGAGTGTCTTACAAGGGCAAGAAATAGAATATCCAGGAACTGCATTTGAGACAAGGGGAATTACTCCTTCTTTTCCTCTGCCTTTCGCTGCTTTTTTTTTTTTGCCTATGCCTTTTGCCATCTTTGCTGCCTTTCAGTGGTGTCTGCTATATGGTGAGCTGTCCTGCTCATGCGGGTGGCCTTCTGCAGCAGGACTGCTCAGTGTATAGTGGGCTCCGGGTGCTTTCACACCCATCCTACAGAAATACCCTTGTGCTCCTCCTCACACCCAGTCAAAAGCCACACACAGATGACACAAAGGGGCAAAGGCTGTGTCGTGGTTTAGGCTCTCAAACCAGGAACACGCTGCTTTTGTCATGATTTGTGTGTGTCTGCCGATCCCCCCCCAGCACCTTATGTGAGACATCGCCACTGCTCCTGTGAAGCACGTGCACGCCTTCCTTTGACATCCACTGAGGAAACACGATGATTGCTCTTCCTCCACGTGGCAGGCCCATCACGTGTCCTCTTTACCTGATCTCTCACTTCGCTCTTAGTTCAGCATTTCTCGATTTAGTGTCCTGGTACCCTGATGATAGCCAGTGATATTTTGGCTTTGATGCATGTTCCAACCTGTGCTTCTTCCACAGGCAGAACTGACCCTTTCCTTTGGGAACTGTAAATGTCATGTGGCTACTCATTGTTATGGAAAACTGGAAGCTCCAGAACAACATTTCCAAATATTTTTCAAGGCAATCTGTTGTTCTGGCAAATGTCCAGTAACAATCCACATACAGATGTGTCTTTATTAACAATGGGGGGCTTTTGCACTTCTTAACCTTACAATGTTGCCTTAAAAGCATCCTGGACAGTGCAGATAAAACTTCTTCCCTTGCGATGGCTGGTGAGTGACAGATGTGACTTGAGGAGTGGGATATTGGCCACTGTGTCACATAGCTGAATCCCATAGCTGATGCAAACATGTCTCACAGTTCCTGATGTCAGTGGAAACCTCCAGTGTGGGCTGGGTACTGGAGGCCAGCCTTGCTTTTGGGTGAGTCAATGGGACATACCTCAGCAGCAGGAGATTTGTGTTGCATCATGGGATGGTCAGTGTCCAGAGCTGACACTGTCTGGGCCAGAGGATCACATATTATGGAGCCACCCTCTGTATTGCCCAGACTGAGTGTCCTTTCTGCTTAAGCCTACCCCAGGCAGAGATCATTCTCAGCTGTAATGATTTCAAAGCAGAAATACAGAGTGTGCTATCTGATACTCTCCATTCCTCTGCGCAGGACAGAGTCAAGGCTGTTTCTTGGTTTTGCACTTATGCGCTGAAGGCTTTGCAGGACAGAACAAACGTGGGGGAATATCAGTATTCCGGATATGTCTGGATAGTTCAGTCCCCACCAACCAGAAAAACTCCAGAAAGATGTGTGAGAACAACCCATATGTGTGTGTTGTATGAGCTCTCAGTCATAAACAGTCATAAAACTGTGATCAGCTACCTTCTGATCTAAACCCACAGCAGATCTCTTGAGGTTGGTTGAGACTCATCTCTTTTATACAAAGGCCTTAGTTTAACAGCAGTATCCAGCCAACATGAGCCAGCACTCCTGTTGAAAGGGTATCACCCAACTGCTTGCTTCTGCCCCATACCATCCTTTCCCTTGGATGTGTTTAAATCTTATTTATATATGCTGACCCCAGCCAGGGAGCTGGTTCAAGTTAAATGCTGTTCCTTGCTTCCAGGTTGCTCTTGACCTGGGTCAGATCCTCAAGATCATAGAGAGCAGCAACACAGACATCAGCAATGGGACGAGGATGGTGGAGGCCAGGGGCAATGGGACATCTGTTTTCAGCAGCAGCACTGGTTTATGCTGGTTTAAAATGACTATGAAACTATGGAAGAACTTTCAGTGTCTACAGTACAGGATAATGATGACCAAAGAAATCACACAGAGCTCAAACTTCTTTTTTCATCAAAAGGTTGGTTTTTTTTTCTGGAGTCGTTGATGCCACTGTGAGGATTAAATTGGAAGGCTCAAACTGGAAATAATTTCTGGGCTGTTTCCTGGAACACAAGCTATTCACAAGATGAAGCTGTTAAGGTCACACTTTTATGAACAGCTGTGAATCGCCTGCATTTGCGCTGAAGGGTGCAATGCAGTTCCCTTGGTTGCTTTCATTCTTACGGCAGTACCACCAAAATGTAACTCCTGCAGGACTCCTCAGCACATTCCTGATTTAGGAAGAGAAGGGATCTGTGGATAGTTTTCCCTCAGGAGCTGCGTGAATGGCTGCACCAGTGCTTGTAGAAGTCTAAACCTACCAAAAAAAAAAAAAGCCAGGCATGTAGCAATACAAATCCCAGTATTGCACCCTGTGTTTATTATCATACAGCTTTTTGCACTGTGTTACCCATTGCTTATCCACACTCCTGGGTCCCTCTAGTCAGGAGTTATTTCTGTTTACTGATCTGAGAACAGAGCCAGGGAGCTGTACGTAATCCTGGCTTTAACACCCATTAGGCACACAGCCTGGGGTGAGGCACGTCCCTGGGTCTGTGCTCCATGCTGGTGAATAGAAACGATCATCTCCCTATGCACATGGGGGCCATGAAGTCCACCTCAAAATGATGCCAAGTGTTTTCTAAGAGATAGTAGCTTAGCCTGATGAGTTTCTAATGCTCAGCTCCTCTTTCAGTGTGCACATGTTGCTCGGTATGCCGACTCCTCAGAGGTGAGTGCTGGATTTCCTGCACCCCGATACCCATGCATACTTTTTGGGCATGGCTGTGTTCCCCAGCCTGGCTTGCTCCTGCGGCTTTTACTCACTGGGTTTCCTAACACCAGAGGAACAAACCAGGGGAAGGCCGGGCTGCAAGGGAGTTTGTGAGCTATGTGTGTGCTGATGGCAAGTATTGTGGTGCTTCTCACCTTACTGACCTGTGTTACCCAAGGCTGGGGAGCGTTTCTCTGGAGAAAAACCTCAGTCCTTTCTGTTCTAGAGGATGTGCCACTGTCCTTGCTGCACCAGTTTAATTTATCAACCCCGTATCCCCCAGTGCTAGTGTAAGACCACTGGGAGCGCAGCAAGAGGAAACCTCCCTCAGTCCCAGCCCTGTTTTGCTGTGTTCCCTAAGGACTGGCAAGTGTTTCTCTCTTGGTGGAGAGGACATTTGTGTTGGGGACGAGCAGGGTAAATAACATAGCCCAGTAGCAGACCCTGGTACGACGAAATAGGGTTGAACAGACCGTCCCTGCTTTAGTCTGTGCTAGAGCCGTTTTTGAAAAATGTCCCACTGTCCCCAGCGTGTCTTCTGTTTACAAACTTAATAGTGTAGTGAACAGTTTAGCTGCGGTGGTCTTTTCAATGCTGCGCCAGTCAGCTTGGTTGCTAAGAGCTGAGCTGTATGACTTCTGCGTTTTGTCCCAGTGGCAGATGAAAGGAAGGGGAGGCCTCTGATTTGGGCATGTCAGAGGATGGGGCTGCCAAGCAGCTTGTCTTGAGAGAAAGAAGAAATCCAGACTGGCAGCATCTCATGTTGGTGGAAGCAAAATACTTTCATAACGCCTTTATTCCTCATCTCATGTGCTTTTTGTTTATTTTGCACACTGCAATCAACCTGGGGATGGCAGCAGAGAGACTGAAGGATCACAGTGCTGCCACCGTGCTGCTGACTGTGTCACTTCCGGAGTACCAGGGTGGGTATTCCCTCTGCCTTGCACCTGGTGTGCCATGCAGCCCTGTGCAGCATTAGTGCTTGGAGGCTGGTGATCCCAGCCTGACACGGCCTCCTTGCACACTGCGTAGGTGGCAAACCAACCCTCATATTTGGTTTGTCACCCTCCCCGTTGTCTTTTTCTGGTTCTCTGCACTAGCATGTTTGGGGTGAGCTTGCCACTGCAGGACAATGAAGCCTGTTTAAGGCAGTATCTGTTTAAGCAATCATGAAACACTTGTATTCGCAGTCTAATTTATTAGCACCCTTCTAATTTTAGCCTAAACCAATTTTAAGGATTTGACTTCAAAGTGTTATTTATAAAAAGAATCACTGACTCCTTAAGTGCTTAATAGTCATGAGTTAATCTTAGGAACGTCATTTAATGATGCTAAAGCAGTAATCAGTCCAATATGTTTACAAATTGGGCCCAAAGTCACGTTGATCTGATTTAAACTGTGAGTCCTATCTTTCAGATTGGCTTGTTTTACTATTCCCCCCCCTCCTCCCCCGACATAATCCAGTCCCTTGGACCATGTCAACAGGGATATGCTGTGGCTCTATCTCATAGAGGGTTCATTCTGTCTCCACAGGCTGCCCTTTCTCTGTCTCCAAGGCAATAGATGCATTAATGCACTCTCAGACAACAGTCTGCCATTTAAAATGCTCCTTTGTAAGTGCAGCTTTGGGAGCTGACTACATAATGTGAACACATTTTCTCAGTGCCACAAAAAGCAGGGGGAAGAAAGAAGCTAAGTTTGTTTAGCTAGGACTAAGTTATCGTAAATTATTGGGACTCATCTTTCCTTGGCACAAACTTCTGTGTAGCCAGTTTCAGTCATTAGCAGTATGCATTTCCAAAGAGTTTATAAAATGGGCAGGTAGTCAAGCCTTACCTCAAACAGGAGTATTAGAGGCTGGTTTAGAGCCATGATACAGCCTTTTTGGCAGAAGCAGTTGCCTTAATGCTCTTGTGGGTAAAACTCTATTGTTTCTCTCACTGGCTGATTCATAGAAACCCCTCAAGCTCTTAGGCGAGCATAGCCTGGTGGGAGCAAAAATCTGCCCATCCTGCTCCCTAGATCATATCCCAAGAGAAGCACTGGACAAGGTAAAAATAATTTGGGCCAAAACGTGGTGGTTTCGTGAGGATATGGCCCACAAGTGCCATGGGAGCATGCATTTATGCAGAGACTGAAGGCCAGGCTGAGTGCAGCGTGAGCTCCCCCTGTATGGGAGCTGATCCATCACTGTCAGCAGTGATGGGCTGCTCTGCCGCTGAAGCTGTTTGCTTCACAGAAGAGCTCTTTCCTGCCCAGTTGCCTCACTCCAGCTGGCCTCCCGGTCTGCGCATGATGGGGCATTGACACAATTCAGGACATTCATCCTCCTTTACTCTGGGCAGCTTCACTAACTACAAGCATGTTCCACTATATATACTCCAGCATGTCTTCTTGACAGCTTCTATGTCAGCTCACCTTGCTCCTGTTCAGTGGCAGGCCTTTGCTGTCAAAAATCCTTCCAGGTCTTTACACAAGTTTCTGATTTATCTCTTCTATGTTCATGGCCTGTGGAAAGTCAGGCTGCACCATCAAAGAACAAGGGTACATTTACGTAAGAGCTCTTTTTCCCCTTCAGGAAGGACAGAGTGAAAATCTCCAGGAAATGTCTGTTTGTCTTCTGGCAGTGCCTTATAAATGCTTAAATGCTGATCAGTATGAAACCAGCTTGCTTGGAACTGGCATTTAAGAAGTAACAAATATTATGTTCAGTGGTATTCTCTCAACTAACGTCTCTTAGGTGCTGTTGCAAAGACCTGTGGCATGGTTGAGAGGGAGGAACAATTTTAATCCTTGCAGAGAATAAATACATCTAGCTGATACTGAATAATCAGCTGTATATCAGGAGAACTGTTGTGGCTGCATGTATTTGAGGGGGCATTTAATACTAAAATGCTGGTCAGGAGCCTTAGGCAGTGTACGAAATGTGCAAGGACATTAGTGATGAATGGGAATGTTTTTGGAGTGTGCATTATAGGGTTGTGCTCCATAGCGTTGACCAATACAGTAATGGATGCCTTAAAAACTACAGCTCGGCAGTGACTGTTCAGTCAGTCAGCCATCCACAAGGTGTTGCAGCATAAAGGCAGCCCCTGGAGTTTTTCCAACAAAATAATGTTGCATCGCTTCCTACATCTGATTGTCACCCTGAAGACAAGGTGACAGATCACACACAACCAGCAGTACAGCACAGCAAGGACCTCAATGGGATATTCACTTAATTGCATTTTAAACAAATTACCGTATTGATATATTAGATGTATGCAACCCCTTCTTTGTGGTATGCTACAAATTACACATGAGATTATTACTGTGGAAAGTACTCTTAAAAAAACTAATTGACTTTGCGTCAGGGGGCTGTTCATACATCTCTGAACTAATTCAATTAAATGGTGTAGGTGGTTTCATTCTTGTTCTTAGCCAGTTTTGCTTCCAGCTCTTGTGCTGGGGAGTTTTTTTTAACCTTTCTCTCATTGAACTTAAAGAACAAAGAACAACTTTCTGTTGCTCTAGGCATTTTGCTCCTTAAAACTTCTCTTTACTAAATGTTGAATCAAATTTTTACAGGGATTATTTACGTCACTTTGCAACAGTACGTCTGATCGGCAATTTGGGATTTTCTCAGGGTATTTAAAAATACTTCCATACTTATTTTGGTTATTTCAGGGAAGGAAAAATTTTCATAGAAAATCAATAGGTCCTTTAAGTACATTTGCATTTTACCAATAGAAAGTTAAAACATTAGTTGTTGTTTAGTAAACTCCAGTTGAACTACAGATAATATGAAAGCAAAGGTGAAGATTTTTGTGCTCTGAAACAATGTTCCTTC
This sequence comes from Stercorarius parasiticus, assembly GCA_013396915.1. Taxonomy (NCBI): domain Eukaryota; kingdom Metazoa; phylum Chordata; class Aves; order Charadriiformes; family Stercorariidae; genus Stercorarius; species Stercorarius parasiticus. The sequence goes on from VWZL01003731.1 coordinate 135,094, forward strand.
CCCCTCTACACCCAAATGTTTTCCCCTAACAGTTTATTCTTTCCTTTTCTCTATGTAAATATTATGGGACTCTGATGTAAGTGTTACCGATTGCATGAGTTTTCTTCTGAGGTGTTTGGAATAGACTAGCACTTAACAACTTAATCATTTGTGGGATGTGTTTTCATTAACGGATGACTTTGTTGATATGATTAGACTTGTTTGCTTTGGTTGCACTTGACTTCAGCTTTGGAAAGGATGTCTGCCTCTGTTTTGTGGCTCCTGGACTGTGTGTGCTGGTGGAGTTGGCTGCTCCTAACTTCTTGATTTGGCAATGAAAACTTTTGGGGAAGTACATGACTTGGGTCAATGTCTTTTGGAAATGATGGCAAATTTATCTTTGTTGCAGGGAAAAGAAGCTGATTGCCGTTGTAAAATAAATATCTGTTCTCTTGCTCTTATTAAGTGGTGTGCAAACCTCTTTATATGAATTATTCCCTGGAAAGGCTTAGTTTTGGAGTGACTTTATCTTCCATTACAATAATACAATACCTTGCTCCTGGCTCGTGTAGTCTGTGACTGTGGTTTTCCCCATTGCTCCCGAGGAATTATAGTGATAGGAGGAAGAAGTATTGTGCCCAGCAAAATAAAGGAGGGTTCCAGCTTCTCTCAAAGGTATTGGGGTCCCCAATTCCCACTGCAACTGTATTTAAGTGTCCAAATTTTTCAGAGGATTTAGATCAAAGTAATTTTCTCATCTGTAATTAGAATGGGCCAGGTCCTGACCTCTGTTGCACTCATGGAAATCCATAAGGAGTTACTCCAGATTTACACAGGAGTGTAGATCAGAGCCTGAGTCAAAGCAATTACTGAAAAAACCAGCATGCTACTCAGTCTCATTTGTTGCTGTAGAAAGAGTTTTGCAAGTGAGATTTTTTTAGCTCTTGTAGAATCACAGAGATTAAAGATAACAACAATCTGGCCCTTCATTCCCTTGTCCATGCTGGGTTGTTCCCTGTGGTACATTTAATAACTTAGATCCCAACTCTGCAGAGCCCTCAGTTGTCTACTTTAACTTGGAATATGCCCACCTTCAGTGCTTCTTACACAATCTGTTAGTTATATTGGTTCCCTTTGAAGGAATTAAGATAGGATGATAGGAACTGGAATTATGGGGTCCCTTTAGACTGTTTACAATCGGGTTGTGTCTTGCCTTAGTGAAGAGAGGACCGTAATCTGGTCTGGGTACTGAAAAGACATTTGCAAGAGGCAGCAGCAGCTTTAGCCCTGGCACATCAGCTGATTTCCTGTTTCTGCAGCAATTCTGCCCCTCCACACAAAGGTGTGGAGCTATAAGTGTAACAGTTGGAGACACCCAAAACGCAGCCCACTCCGAGATGGGGAGTGAGAGTTTCCCAAAGACCAGAGAGCCAGGAGAGATGCCTGGCATATGGTCCATGCTTTTACACAGCCACCTCCCTGCGACACAGGCCCTGGGGCTGTCAGCTGTTTCTTGGGAGCAGCACATACTGCTGTCTCTGCCACTTTGGGGACATCTGATAGTGACCTGAGGCTTCACAGCCTCAGATCCTAATGACGGCTCTTAGAGACACACAGGAGGTCACCCGAGGCCAAATGCTGTCCTTTAGAAGCCTGTGCCAACCCTGACGTTTTGCTCCACAGTCTTAACCTTCTCAGAAACAAACCTTAGTATCCAGAACCCATCCATTCACTTTAAGCCTCCATCTCCTTTCTTGCTAATTCATCATGTGTGTGCTTATTATTCTAGCTAATCCCCTGCATTACATTTTCTCCTGCAGAGGACTCTCTTGCTGTAGGAAAATTAGGTTTTTAGCCTGTCATCACTCTATTCACAAAAAATCAACTTCAGAGTTGGCACTCGTACAGCAGCAGCCCTTCAGAGATGAGTTGCCTCCAGTCCCACAACAGTTTCCACAACCGTGGGACAAAGCCTGGCACCCTAGATCGATACAAAGTTGGGATTACCTACAATATAGATGTCCTTTTTGAGGCAAGGTGAGCAGGGAATCCTCCCTTCTCACTCTGGCTTTTTAAAAACGGGCCTTGTGTATTCAAGATCTGCTCTTGTTAATGGCCAGAAATGCAGTGGGAAGGCCCACTTCTTCCCTTTTCCATTTCAGTGAGGCTAAAGCAAAACTGGTTCCCATTTGGCTGGTTTTCAGTGCCTTGTTCACAATGAGATGAACCAGGGGAGAAGACCTCAGCCCAACTTCCAGTAGACTTTACAGACCTCTCTGGTGCAGGGCTTAAAGCAGTATGTGCCAGCATGGAGGCCAAGCTCTCCTCTTGATTTTCACGGAAGCAGCTCCAGGACATGGATGTGATGCTCAGGCTGATGGGGAGAGCAGACGAGCCTGATGGAGGCTGTGCCTGTGCTGTGCCTGTCGTGGAGACAGGCAACATGCGTGGCAGAGCTGCCTGGATATCTTTTTCACCCAGCACCCAATTCAAGAGAGAGAATAATAATGGAGAAAGCAACGTACGCTGGAAAAACAGGGGATTCACGGTAGCATTATCAGGGCTGACAGTTCCTTCTGTCTCCTTTTGCAGCGGCATGGCTAGCTGTAAGAGAAAGGGAGCAGGACAGATTTGCCTGATCATGTATGCTCTCAGTTTCAGCGGCCAATGTCTCCACACCCTAGTCACTGAATGCTCTAGTTCTGGGCCTCCAACATCCTTCCGTCCTGTCACCTTTGAAGTCCTCCTCTTCCTGGGGAAAGCTGTTGTCTCCTTGCAGCAGCACATGGCTAGGTGTGTGGTGTTGGGCCACTGTGCAAAGCTCAGTGAGGCAGTTTAAGGAAGTCCTGACCCGCTTTGACTATCTGGAAATAAACTGCCTAAAGTCCAGCCTGCAGTCCACATCAGAGGGACCTCTGGGGAAGAGGGCAGGTGGGAACAGTGAGGTGAATTGGTGTTGGGGCAGTACTTGGCCTCCAGACTGCAAATTTGGATATCCTTGGTTCAGGCTTTGCTGAACAAAGCAGCATTTAAAACAAACTTGACTCCATGTTTTGTTGGATTAGAGAGGTGGCAAGGACCAGCTTCTGCATCCAAGATGACCTAAGCTAAGCTCCTCCTGGATAGCTCACTTCCCAAGTGGAAGGAAAAAGTAGTAATTAAAATAAAATGTTCCTGTACCGATTTGGCACGTGGTCTAGAGAACATTTAATTCTCTGCACAGTGTAATCTTAACGCTACAGTCATATATAGAAAAAAAGCAATTCAGCATTATCCCAGGACTCTCTTCAACGCAACTGTCAGCATTTTCAGTACAACTGGGAAAAAAGTCAGCTTCCAGCTCTTCCTGGAAACCTGTGATGGCGTCTTCCAGCCTGCCTATGCAAATGGTGATAAAGGGGTAGAAACACAGGGTCAGTGGCCAGAGGATGGTGTGCACCGCTCTCTTGAGCAGCAGCCGCATCCTGTGGGCTGAACGCAGGGACTGAAAGTGTTTAGCTGCTGACTTGAATTTGGCACAGGAGAGAGCTCCAGTGACCTGCTCGTGACTTGTGGTGTTGCTGTGGTCGAATTGCTTCCCCTTTGCCTCTCTGTTACCCAGCTATAAGAGCTGTTGGAGAATTCAGTTCTTTTGTGCTTTACGGATCTAAATAGATTAGTAAGTACTAGACTTTTAAGAATCCTCTTTGATTTTAGTCTTTGGGTTTTAGTCTTTGGTCCAGCAGAGACTTACAGTCAGGCTGAGACAAGAAGCACAGAGCATTATTTCTATGTATGTTTATACAAGAGTCTAAGTATAGAGTCAATAAGTGTGGTTAATGCCATCTCAACAGCAAACACTTCCACTCCTGACATGTTTCAGAATGAAAAAACACCTATCAGTCAAAGAAAGCTCCAGCCCTGCTGATAAGAAACTAACTGTGGAGATGCAGAAAGCTTGGTCGTGCTGGATGTCCTCTTCTGCACTTCTTGCTTTGAACTGTCCATTAAAGATACCGTCTTGCTCCCCTGTCTGGATTTAAGACAGCAAATGGACTGGGTTGTGCAACATGACCAGTCCCACAAAGATCTTGTCATAAGTTACAAGAATAAGAACCACCGAGCAGGCATTAGTGGTCTGTTGTCATAGGGCTTCTGGAAGCAGTATTCAGGAACTATGGATGGAATCAGCAATTCAAGAAATCAGCTATTTTATTTATCCCTGAACCAAACAAAAAGAATCTTTTTCTAGAGTCAACCTCCAGAACATCAGAAGCTGTTAATTTAGTCTCAATTCTATGTAAAATAATACAAATAGACCTTATAATGGCTTCATAAACAGGGGCCTTTTGATTTCTAACCCCACAGCTGCTATTACTAGAGTGTGATGTGTGAACCTTCTGTCTATTAATCCCTGGAAGATGCATGGCTTTGCAGTGAGGGAGTGTGTGAATCAAACCATCACTGATTTCCTCATCCTTTGTCTTCACATTTAGACTGTAAATGGCCATGTTAAATAGGTGTGGACAATAAGTATGAAAAGCCACCTGAGACAAACTGTGGAACAAAAGGCTCTGTGTTCTCAGATGATGAAGAGAACGATTCATTGGATTGTACATCCATGAACAAAAGGCCCAAAAAGAAGGATCAACCCCTTGAGGTACTTCCATATTGTCAAGGCTCCTCCTATGACATTCCTTGAATGAACATTTCTCTCTGGTCTAAAAACACTGAGTCCAAACAATAAACGTCTGGTCTTTTAGGGGTGGGTCTTGCTATGGGTTCACTCACTTTTCTGCATGTGTGGATTTCCTGAAAGATGTCTGAATTAGTGCCTATGGAGGTAATAGTTATATGAAGCTTCAGAATTGGATCTGAATCGCAAAATTTGGATCTCGCTCTAAACCATGTGCTAATGTGGAGGTATTTGGGTGAGAGGATTTGGATATCAATTGATAGTTGATTTTTCATGTCTGTGGAGGAAGATATATTCTTCCCCCCAAGGCAGGATAGTTACGGTGAGAACAAGCAGCACCCACAGGCAGAACGCTCGCAGTTCAGAGCCCAGTCCCTGTCGCTTGAGTTCACACCTAGCCAAACCCCACTGAAACCAGCAGGAGTTCTTCCTTCATGACTTTGATAGGTTTTTGAATCAGGCACTGTATCAACAAATATGCTTTAAGTTGCTTCATGGAAACAAAAGAGCTAAAGGAGATGCAGATCTCATACTGTGGTTTGACAAAAGCAATTTTAGCAACATTTTGATGTGGAGGAAATAAAACCTCCATGGGAGACGCTCTAGACAGGCTCCTTCCAGATCTGGGCAGGGAGGACAGAGCCACAGCCAGCTGCTCTCAGATCCGAGCTGGGAGATCTCCACCATGGGGAAGCTGGCTTTGTTCCCCCCTTGCCTTGGCTCAGCATGAGGGAACTGGAGCAGCGTGGTTTGGTAAGCAGTTGTGTGACTTCTTGGTGGCTCATCCTACCTCTGGGGGGATCTCACCAAAAGCTGGGCTGCTCTGGTCTTACTGTGGAAAGGTGCAGCCTCTGTAGCTACTCTCAGAGCTGCCAAGTGGCCTCCCGAAGGAGGCAGAGCTATTCATTCCTGATTTAAGAGTCTTTACTGTGCAGTTAATGGCTGCTTTGCTTTAAAAGCCGGCTGGCTTCCCAAAGAGCAGCCTTCTCCCAAGCTGCAGCAGATACTGCTGTAGTTGTCAGCCTGTGTCCCCAATCTTCTTCTTTACAGATAGTGACTCAGAGCCAGCAGCTATGGAGTCTGAGGTGGTGTGGGATCCCTACTTGCCATACACAGCAGCTTTCTTCCTCAGCTTTTCTACTCCAGATGTGCCTTTCTGGATGCAGCCGTCCCATCCAGCTGTGTTGTGCTTTTGGGGATTCACTGTGGGGACTTGGGGTAAAATTTCAGGCTTGGAAGATGGGGTGGGGTGTTGGATTAATCCCATCTCTGTGAAAAACTACTTTGATTTATGGGCAAGCTGGAAGAGATGGAGATTTTAGATGGAGTCTAAACAAAACCTCGCTGCACTGCAGTTCCTTATCTATATGAATATTTATACCTTGCTGCATCGCAAGAATGTGGAAATACAAGATGATCTTGGGTTGGAAAGTCCTATAAAATAGAAATGACAAAGTCCTCATTTATGAATGGTAAGACGCTGTCGTAGTCTTACAGGTAAATAGGTTGATGCTGTTAAAGAAAACAAAGCTTTGGATATTTATGTAAATGGGTAGTAGAGCTTCCCAGGCCTTGCAGTGCTACTTGCGCGGCATACATGATGCTATGACAGGCCTCTGCACTGAGAATTTGTGCTCCTCTGCAACATCTGGTAACCATTTATTTTTCTGAAGCTTGCAAGACACAATGCCATGCCAAAGCTCTTCTGAGAGAAGTATGCACTGCAGATGAGGGTGGTTTTTTTGTTTGTTTGCTAGTCTAACTAATTTCTGTCTCAGTTGGGGAACAGGGTTAATCACAGTAAACCAATTTCATGGAGCTGGTTTGGCTCCTCCTGGGCGTTCAGGGCTCCTTTTTAAAGCTCTCTGCATCAGCTGACTGCAAGGCAGAATGGCAATAGTTGGCTTCTAAAATAATTTCCATGGATTGTGTCTGGCCTGTCTCCCAAGCAAAGGGCTGATCTTTTAAAAGCGCCAGATGGGAAGGTGTTGGTGTAACCTGGGTAAAGGACCACAACAGGTTTCTTAAAGGAGTTAGTCTTCAGCTGGTCATTCATTAACGATCTTCAGGGCCAAGATCTGCTTCTCCATTACTTTGTGCCTGGAACAGGATCATTGACACAGAGGTGCCAGAAAGATGGGTGAGTTTTAACGAAAGAAAAAACCTTTCCTGTTATGCCACTGAAGTTTTCTCATGCTTTTCTGCAGGCACCGCCTAGGACCCTTAGACCTCGCTTCAGGAAGAAAAGTACCTCGTCCTCTGCCACTGAAACAATGTGAGTGCAATGAGCCAATAGCACCAAGATCCACAGAATGTCTCTCTTCTGCCTTAAAGAGATACTTGTTAATAATGTAGGAAACAGCAGTGGGATGGATGTGCTTTGATGTACAGCGTTGTAGACACGGCCTTTCTCTCTCCTCTCTCTGTATCCTTCTGTTACATGCTTCTCGCGTTTGTCCGTGACGTGGGTAGGACAGTCCAGCAGACACCTGCAGGTTAAGAGTCCTTGTTTCGTTTGCAGAGTGTGCACCCACTCTCGCTAATCCTGTAAGGTTGTACATTTACAATTCTCATTTGTGTCTGCATAGCTCTAGCTCTGTGAATGCACAACGGAAACAAAAATAATCAGTTACTCATGATGATACATTGACAGTGTTTTTATTTACGGCTTTATCATTAATGAAGTGGATTTGCAGAAGCCATGGATTTCTCTTTCCTCCCTTCCTCCTCAAGACTGTGAATGATATAACAAATGCCAATGTACTTTGAATGTACAAAATGTCCAAGATTCATTAGCGAAAGCTGAGCTGCAACTCCGTTTCTCTTTCTGCAAGTACATCACATGTATTCTGAGAAAACCATTGTGCTAAAAACCATAGAGACAGAACCACTTGCAGAGGATGAGGAAGAGACGTGCAAGAGAAAATAAATGGTTTCAACGATGTAATGAAGGAGGAGTCTTAATTTTGATCAGCCTGAGCCAGGAGAGTATTTTGTGGAAAATGATGGCGGCTAGAAGAGCTAGATTGCATCGCTTGTGGCAAATGTTCTACTGCCAGTTTTAAAATGTGAGCAAGCCAGGCTTGTCCCAGCTGCAGGGACAGAAGTTATAATCGCTTTAGTGACGCATTTCCAGGGGAAAATGCAGCTTTCTCCCCTGCCTGCAGCAGTGTCAGTGCCAGCGCTCTGCTCTCCTGGAGAGGTGCTGCTGTTTTACTTGCACAAGCAGGGCAGGGCGCTGTGTCTGAGACGCTTTTTGAAGCCTGGAGTTTCGCCTATAGCATGGAGTTTGGTTAGAACCACAAGAACCAGATGGAGTGATGTGTTTGTATCCATATATAAATGAGAAATATAAAAGAAGAGGAAGACATGGTAGGGTTTGTGTATTTGTGCTTCGAGTTGGTGTCTCTTGTAAGTGTTGAGCATGTGAGATTCACACATAAGTTAACTACGTGTCCCTTTGTGTTTGCTCTTGGACCTGTCACATAGACTAGAAAAACATTTAGCATTACATAGAATGTGTTGCCACTAATGGATCAGTACACGGGCTTGATGATGAACAGTATTGTTAATCTAGTTCAGGTGCAGCAGCCCCGGATGCCAACAGCCGGCTGGAGCTTATCAGGCTCAGAGATAAATCTGAAGTGGCCTTTGAAACCTTTTCTCTGCCGGGTATGCACCGATATCCCAGCTGTCCCTGTCTGATGGATCCCTGAGGTTTCCCCCGGTGCTTCCTACATATGTGGGGAAGAGAGAAATAAATTATGCGCATGCACAAATGTTTATCTGACCTGGCTAGGAAGCAGGTATTTCCTCTGTCTGCCACAATATTTGGCTTCATTACCCGAGAATTTTATTTCCTTTACATGTGCTAATTCAATCATATTTTGCAATGGGTAAGAAGGAAAAAATCTTCAGAAAGTAAATTGAAAAAAAACCCCAACAAACCTGTCAAAATAGCGGTTACAGAAGAGTCAGTCCTTGAAAAATACTCAGCAGAAGCTTTGAGGAGCTAAGCTTATGTGTTTTGTTTTTTAAGCAGCTTTAGAGTTGATTTGATTTCTTTTGGCAAACATTAAAAATAAATAGAAAAACTGCCTGCAGTGTTAGCAGAAAATAAAATCCTGTTGCAAGCAAGCTATGTTTCCCTGCTATGCAATGGGCTGCCATAAGATAAAAAAGCTGACAAGTTTGCACTCAATTATGCCAAAAGCCCCCAACAACATAGAGCTACGTAACAGCTGACATTCTATTCTCTGACACGCTGTATTAACATTGATTCTCAGTAAAATTATTAAATGTGCGTCTAATCTGCTGTTTTACTGTAAACTTGACTGTTTAGCATTTCTGAAGTGCTGAGGTGAAATTGTTGACAAGAGAGTTGCCTTATATCTCTCAAAACATTCACTGTATAAATGAGAAAAATAAACCTTTTCATATCTCTGGCAAAAATGTATTAATTTATCAACTGAGCTGTATATTTGTGTATAGATAGATGAGAAATGTGAATGCCTCACCACGTACACTTGGTGCCGTAGTGTTCTGTGTTACAGAAGAGAACGGTCGTTTGCTTTTGATTCCTCATCTTCCACACACGGGTTGTTTACAGGTGTTGCCCCAAGTCTGCCATGTCACTCTCTGGCTACTCGAACAAACACTAGACACGTCAAGGCTTTTGTTCCACTTCTTCTCTTGCGCCTCGGCCAAGGAACAAGCCCGACTGAGCGACTGCGCTGATGGCGACCCCTCCTGGCAAAGGAGCGTTTGCAGGGCTTGAGCAAAGGGAGGTGGCCTGGATGGACGGTGGCTTCTTGTGTTGATGGGGAGCGGTCCTCCGGTGCAAGCCATCTCACCGCTTGCACGTTGCTCCTCCTAAAAGCACGGAATCTTTCAGCTGGTGGTTTAAAATAGCAGCAGATGTGGCTTAAGTAAGAAAAGCCCGGTTTTGGGGCCTTTCAGGCAGCTGGCCTCTACGACCAGTTGTCTAGGGCCAGCAGGCACCTCCCGACTTCTCAGAGGCGGCCTGGAGAGCATAACCCTGAAAGAGCAGGCCAGCCCTAGGAAATACAGCCTTTAGCCAGCACTTGCAGTTTTGAGCATTATTTTTGCAATGTTGAGGCTTAGGGGAAGGAAACTGCAGCTGAAGATGGCCCATGGAAAATGGGCCTGTGAATTACTTCACAAATTTACTGTAAATTCACTGCAATTATGAGGGGAATAAGCTTAGAGCAGCTCAGTGCAGTCCTCCATGCCTCCTCTCTTGTCGCAGGGGCTAGTCTCAGCGCAGTAACAGCAGTTGCCAACTGCTGAATCAGGATCACATCAAATATAGACAAGACAGACTTCATGCGTATCACCATCCCCTTGGAATTAATCCCACGCTAATTTAAATTGTGCAAGTGCAAACCCAGCACAGAAGGAAAAGAGAATCCGGTTACTTATCCCTAAAGAGAGGGAGAAAGCTGCTTGGAGAGATGTGATGTTCCCTAGCCTCATGTAAACAACCCGCTGCCTCTGACTGCTCCCTGGTGTTCTCACGTCGTGATGAAACCCTCGTACTTGTGACTGAATGCTCCTTAATCACAGTCTCCTTTTTGCTGTTTGTTTCATTTTGCATCTAGCACCATATTTGAAATAGCAGAGAACACTACATTGGGATTTGTGTTTAGACAAACTGTTTGAGGATCATAATTGTGCACTTCATGTGATTTTTTCCCTGTGGTCAGTAGAAAGGATCCGTGATGAAATGGTACACTTAAGGCCTCGCAAGGGTGGCCATTACAACAGTATTCCAAAGGTTGAAGTTTTGCTGGTTTTGTTATACTGCTTGATATACATCTTGAATAAAGTCTTAAACTTTTCTTTAAAAAAAAAAAAAAACAAAAAAGAAAACATCTTTAGTCTGTTCAATGTATCTGGCAGGCCAGAATAATTACTTTGATCGCTGTATTATTTTTATCTCAATTCTGGCTGACTGTATATAGATGTATTCACTAAGTGCTGCATGTCCTTCAGAACTTCTTTCTGTATTATGAACTGGAAAAAAAAAATACAGCTACTAAACACTCTGAGTAACCGGCGAATTCATTGTACAGCAAACCATCTCCTGCTCTACAGGTGGCTCTGGAGCTCATAACTATCTGCTTAATAATGGGTTAATTATTAGTGAATGTTACAAAGCTACTGCTGGCAGCAATTCCCCTTCATACACTTGCTGGAGTATCAGCTCTGTAGAGAATACCTCTGATCTAGCCCTTAGCAAAACCAGAGACTGGTTGCACTGTACACTCCAAAAGGACCTTGTAATAAATCCTTGCGTTTGTTCCACATGTATGTGTGATCGGAAATATGCAGCGTGAGGTATAATTAGGCTTAAAGAAAGAATAAGCAAGAAAACACCCAGAATTGACTGCTTCAGGATGTAGTGCAGGACCAAAGAATATATTCTACTACTCAAAAACCAACACAGGATACAAAAATGGGAGTCTTGCAATGGAACTTGGTGGCTAATACATTTTTAAATTAGTTATAAAAACTGCATGTAGCCATGAAACGCTGTGGGTTTTTTGTGCTTTCTAGCATGGAGACAAGGCAAGTTTATGTGGTACCGTGGCAGGCAACAATACTGAAACGGACCCTGCTCTTCCTTCTCCCCTTGCCAAAGGAAGGCTCCATTCAATGAGCTATCAATAAGCATGGATACAGCAAAATATATCCTGGGGTTACTTAAACATGTTTCTTTCAACAATTTTAAGATTGAATGTGTGGAATTATTCGCTTTTAGTGATGTTTAAACTGTATTCATCCATGTACATATGTCATACACATTCACGGGAAAACAAGAGAGACAGAACATGTAGGTGACCAGCTTGTCCTCTGTTAAGTATGCAGCTCAAAATAATCTTGAATATTCCTTTATTTGTGGCATTGATACCCATAATTCTGATCAGATGATATGCATATGTTTATTTAGAAAAGTAACAGGTATTACAGATTTATGTCCTAAAATTAAGACCATACCACCACCTCTTTCCTAAAGAGATGCCAAAATGAAACAGAGATTTCTACACACGAAGATTCGTGCGATCGTGATACTTCTGGTAGGGATCATCAACATACCAATTTCTTCTTTTCCAGAAAGAAGTGGTCATTTTGTCAAGGAGTTTACATTGCGTTCTAGTGCACAACACCAGCTCTCTCAAACGCTTCTTCTGGGCAGCTGACTTCTTCCACAGCTTCTTCTTATAACCAGCCTGTCAGAAGAAAAGACACAAAAGACTTTTAAGCGGGTCGCTGCAAAAACACATATATAGCAATACTGATAAGCAAACTAGGGCAAATCCCCCTCTTTCAGCAAGACTGGAGTCTCTACAGAGCTTTTTTTTTTTCCTTTAACTTCCATAGTAGCTGCTGCCCTCTAACGGAAGGAAAACACTTAGCCCACTGACTGTAAAGAACAAGCTTTTATTACCAAAAAGGTCTTACCTTTCTCCTAACCCAAAGGCCATTGTGCAGCCTGAGAAACCTATCAATGACAGCTTTCACCGTTTTCCTCTTTCCATTCCGTAAGCTACAGTAAGTGAGCGTCCTCACTGGCTGCTGAAGTAGACTTGGAAGCAGAGATGTGACACTAAAAAAAACCAACAACAAAACATCCCCAAAACAAGGAAAAAAATAGAATAGGAACGAAACACCTTTTTCTAAAAGTAATCACTGGATTTTCCACATAATGAGAAATCAGAATTGATGTGAGTTGTCTGACGAAGGTTAGGAAAAACTCAAACATTACAGCACACTATTTATGAGTGTGCATGTATGAACACTAACTGTGCTGATCTCTCACTGACATTTATCTGAGAGTTACTGTTCCATACAGAACAGCTTTTTCATCTACTAAAAGCGGTTAAACGCTAAGAGCAAACACTCAGCTGTTACTGGTATTCAGAAATTACTTTTAGAACATTAATGTAATCATCAACACAGTGCTGATCATAAAAAGCCTCTCTGCAATGCCTACATCGGCAAAGTATATTCTGCTTTACATCCTGCTTCAAACATTATGCTTAACAGAATTGGGGGACTTAAGGCTAAAACAGAGACCCGTTTGCTAGAGTAAGGAGCAGCCCAAGAAGTTTCTCAGGCAGAGAGGTTCATATAAACCTCCTTTCAAGCTTTCTTTCCAGACAGACCCGCGCAGACCGTACCTCCTGAGGACCGAGGGGCTGCCTCCCCTGGGCTTGTTCCCCCAGAGCAGCCGCGATCTCCACAGCGGGGCCGGAGCCGGTGCCCGCACCTCCCTGACATGCCGGGCGGAGAGACAGGAGAGAGACCATCCCGTGCCCGGGCAGCGGGCGGCCCAGGGGACCCAGCGCCCCAGGAACCCTGCGGAAAGCCAGACCCTCAGGAGACGCCCCGCCATATACCGCCCCGCGCCGCCATTTCACAGGCGGCCCCCTCGCCCCCC
>VWZL01003731.1:149147-263158 GCA_013396915.1 Stercorarius parasiticus
GCCTCCCCTGCACCGCCCCGGCCTGGCCTCGCCACCCGTCCCCCTTTCGAGCCCCGTGGGTGCTAATGGCGGGGTTCCCGGTACTCAGGGTGACGAGTAGCGTCAGGTTTCAGGTGTGAGAGGCCCGTGGTACCGGGTAGCTGTTACGGGGACCCGTTAGTCCTCCCAGTGAGACACGAAGAGGGACATGTGCGGTGCCAGGGGGGAAGTGCCTGTCAGATGTATTTTCTGGACCTTTGTCCTTCCTCATCAGTAGAGATCAGGATGATATCATTGTATGATGGGCTGCAGCACCTATGCTATGAGGACAGGCTGAGAGAGATGGGATTGTTCGGCCTGGAGACGAGAAGGCTCCAGGGAGACCTTATAGCGGCTTTCCAGTACCTAAAGGGGGCCTACAGGAGGGATGGGGAGGGACTGTTTATCAGGGATTGGAGCACAGGACGAGGAGTACCAGTTTGAAACTGAAAGAGGGGAGATTTAGAATATCAGGAAAAAATTCTACTGTGAGGGTGGTGAGGTTGCCCAGGGAGGTTGTGGATGCCCCATCCCTGGAAGCGTTCAAGGCCAGGCTGGATGGGGCCTTGAGGAGCCTGGTCTAGTGGGAGGTGTCACTGCCCATGGCAGGGGGGTTGGAACTAGGTGATCTTTAAGGTCCCTTCCAACCCAAACCATTCTGTGAATCTGTGATAATATGATACAGAGCCTTTTTTAAAGCAGTTGGCCAGCTTTAAGAAGCTGTGAGGGTTTATAGGTGAGGGCAACTCCCTTGCTACGGCCCCAGCTTGTATTTCAGGTGTCTGCTTAACAGTGATAAAATCCTTTGTATTCTACTTTACATTCCAGTGTTTATTACTTGCTATGCACATAGCTAAGCAAAGGAAAAGCTCTGTGATCAGCCCACACGGTACCCGCTTTAAAGCTAGCAGTCTTTTTCCACCACAGCAGCTGGCATTTCCTCTGCTGCTTTATAAGGCTGGAGAGTTCTCTGGGCCAGGTCATCTGATGCCCGCTAAAATAAGGCTCTAGGTTTGCAGGCCTGTGGAAAGTTTGAGCTGGGAGTTGAGAAGACAGAAAACAGGCTTTTGCAGATGTTTATCATTTAGGGCTCTGTGCGTGTATTCAGTCTTTAAAAGAATGTGTCTAGAATGACTGTACAGCAGTGGAAAAGCCAGTGTTGTGCTTTGCAGCTCAGAAGTGTGTCATTGGTCTATAAACGTTCGGTGGAAGAACCATGCAGACACAGAGATGCCACAGCACTCTCTGAAGCTGGTGTCTGTATTCTTGCTGTTCGTTGCCTTACTTCAAAAAATAACTTTTTTTTTTTCCCTTTATCCTTACTCACATTTCCTGATGAGATCAAGTACAATGGAGATTTAGTTTTGACGGCAAAAGTGGGCATGCAATGAAATAGTTTTTCATACATTTTTCTTCTTTTTATTCATATCGAGGGGAAGCTATGTGTCATACTGTAGTATATACACATGAAGACTGTTGCTGGTCCCATGGACTTCCTGCAACTAAAAGTTGTTTGGTTTTGGGTGGAAAAAGACTCAGAAACTGGAAATAAGAAACAAATGTTTTAATTATAGTGCTTGTTTTGCAAGAGGTGCAGAATGGTGGACTCTAATCAAGGAGTGCTAACCTGATCTGAGATGATACTAGGTAGTTTTTCCACAAGTAATGAAAACTCCCATCATGGAAGTAACACCCTCTGGCTGTTAAGAGGTTGTCAAGCAGATGCGGATGCCATCAGGCCTGGAAGGGGTACCAAAGTGGTGACACTGGGATGCTCCATCTGGTTGTGCTGCCCCTTGCCTTGCTAATAAGGGAAGGCATCCTTGCTGCCCGCCTTTGGGGGAGCACATTCAACAGACATGTTCTTGCCAGAGCAGCAGCATTGGTTTATTCTCTGCTCCAGCTGTGGTGATCCCCAGGCAGCCACAGTGACACAGTTTTAATATCTTATTATCCATCTTCTGTTTTCTCATCTTTACTACCTCTTCAGTACTCTTGTCCCTCTTTTTTTGACATGAGACTCGATGGATCTCATGTCACGTTTAGGAGTTTCTCTTGCCCTGTTCAGTTAGCTAAAGCTCAGGCCAGAGCCTCAGCATCTGCCTGCAGAGCTCACGGTGTCATTGTCGTGAGTGACGACACCTCGCTGATACCTCACTGTTCAGCTAGCAAAAGTTGGCTGTTTTGCTTTGAGAAACATGACTGTTATGCTTTGATAGAGCCCAAGAAATAAACGTGTGTTTGGTTTGGTTTTTTTTTTTTGTTTAATATTAGGAGTGGCAAGTTTTAACAATGTTTTTTTTAAGCATGGAAATAAACTGTTCTTACTTGTAAGTTAAAAGGAAGTTGACAGTGTGGCAAGTCTGCTTCTGTTTTGTGATGTTAAGATACTCCTTTACAGGTTAAAAAAAAATCCAGTTGTCTAAGGAGAGCTGGACCTGGTCAGGACTGCAGGGTAGCAGGTCCTTGAGAATGCTCGGTTGCTTGAGCAGATGGAGGGAGCTGGGAAGCAGAGCGTGTCCGGGTGAGGACAGCAAAGCAACTGCTGCTCTCCAAAGCCAGAGCAGCATGAAGGTTTGAGTACGGAAAATCCCGGTAGAGAGCTCATGGTGGAGACTGGGAAAAAAAATTATCCTTCTCTCTTGCCACAAGCTCTTTGTGTGTAGGATCAGTGAGCTTGTTAACAAGTAAATTGAAGTTCTTCATCACAGTGATTTCATAAATGTTTTCAGCTACATGTGCAGTGCTGCAGAGAACCTCTTCTTCCCTTATTTGGAATATTTCGGTAATTTTCTTTGAAAAGAAACAGAGGGCTTTTTGTAAAAAGGTATGATATATGGCAGAAGTCTTGAATGATGGGAAATTGATTTGAGTTCTGTGGTCAGGTGTCCTTGTTACACCTAACCTCTATCAAAATGAAGACGAGCTTCCTCTGAAGTTTCTGGTTTGCTCTTTCTGTTTAAGTACACTAATCCCACATTGCAGAAAACTGTATGTGTCTTGCAAGATTCATTCTCTGCAAATTCTGGGTCAAGATGCTTGAGCCTGGTGACTAGGAGAGGTTTAGCTGGAACTAAATGAATGCAGAGGTTGGTGTGTCCTGTATCTGGTTATTTGAAGTTACATATGAGGTATAAGCCTCCAAAGCAGATTTTATTTTTTTAATGGTGTTCTGCAGTAGCGTGCTGTACTTGTCCTGAGCCCTTTGCCAGGGGGAGCTCAGGTGGATAACCTCAAATGTCAGATTCTCTGGGCCCCTTAATCTTAATCAGAGTGAAGATATGGTGGGCCCTGCGGAGTGATTCTCATGGTGATATAATAGTAGATAATGAATGTAAAATAATACACTTTTAAGAAGTCAGGTGAAACAAATAACATGTGGAACTGCTGGAAGAAGAGGAAGAATGTCTCCTTTGAGACATTATTACAAATACATAGCATAGGTCTAAAAAAATGACAAACTCGTGGACATTATGCAAAAGGGAGATTAAAAACTACCTGTAATTTTCCAAATTGTGGTGATATAGCAAATATAAGCAAGATTATTATGATGGCCAAAAGAGCAATACTTCTTTAAAAAACTCAATTTTTTAAAAAAAAAATCAGTGATTTTTGGAGGTAATAATGTATTTGTATGTGAGGGAGGAAAATTAGATTTGGGCTTTCGCTTATGAACCTTTGCTATGTAAAGATTTTTGGTTGTTGTTCCCCTGGCCAGCTGTGGGAATTTCTGTTTGCAGCATCTTGAAAGAAAGAATTGGTGGGGACTTGTTTCGGTTTTAGTTTTTGCTCTGATTGCTACGTGTACGCTAGTGCCAGACTCTGACAGCATAGACTGAACATCTTAATGAACTATGAATAAAAATGAGGATTTGCCTAATTGTAGAACAGCCCAGCTTGGGAGGGACCTCAAAAGATCATCTGGTCCAAAGAGCATCTGGACCAATACCAACAATTCCACAAAAAAAACCCCCTTCTGATGTACAAAGCGCAAATGCTGCACAAGAAGCAGCCAGGTTTCTCCCCTGCTGTGCTCGCTCCCTGAGCACAGCCTGTTCCTGAGTGCAGGAGCAGATGTGTTTACTGAAGGTGGGAGAACTAAATGGGTACGATGTTATTTGCCATCACGAGGCATGAGTAGGACTGTAGCCAACATGAAAATGGATGAACTGGGCCAGGTACCGAGGTTATGGTTGTGGCAGCCCCCAGGATCACTGTCCAGCCTGAGCATGGATGGGCGAGCGAGTTGCCTTAAGCTCCCTGATATTTATAATTTTGTCTCCCATTCTGTCCACTGTAAACCAGAAAATCAACCATACAGCACAGCTAGAGCTTGTGAAGGTCTCAGGGGTAAGAAAAGGGTGTTTCCTGTTCCTGTACACATGCTCCTGTTACTAATTAAAAAAATTTGGCTGCTGTTCTGGAAAGAATAAGAATTCAGTGTTCCTGCCTTTCCGTTCTATGTTGTTGGACAAGGATGGGACCTAAACCACAAGACTTCTGCTTGCTACTTAGTGCCATATGCAAAAAGGAATAGAGAAACTTATATTCTGGAGTTATGTTGTGGTGAAGCATCTCTCAATTTTCCTTTTTCTTTTTTAAAGAAAAAAATTTTGAGTTGCCCAAAATATCTCAACTGTGGGAAAAGTTCCTTTTGTTCCTTGTACTCTAATTTCCAGTGAGCCTGGTATTCGTCTCTTAGCAATTCATGGGGGATTGGAAAAAACCACCTGAGGGGGACAGAGTTTTTCCTTCTGTAGGCTAGAGCAGCTTAACCAGTCTTTCTGGTTAATCTTAATTTTCAGCTAAACTGTAAAGAAGATAAAAATCTTGGGTAATGTGGGTTTTGTTAAGTAGAATATAATGAAATATCACTCTTCATATAGTAATTTCATTTATATTATAATCCGATGTCTATCTGGAAACGGATGCGTTGTTAACTCTTTTAGGGAGTAAGTCTTGGTTCGGAAGCTCAAGTGTGTCTTCAGAAATAGAAATAGTTTTAAGTATTAAATGTAGTTTTTAATAGTTTTGAGTATTTAAACAGCTGTTGTTGTCTTCTGCACTGCTCACAGCTGAGCTGTTGTTGTGCATGAGATTGCTGAAGGGAATCTGAACTAATCCAATTGGACTGCCCAAACTGGAGTTGGGGAACATAAATAGGCAAAATAAATGCAGAAATAAGCTGAGGTGAGGTTTTTTTGCTCATTTTTCAAAATGCCTCATTATTTCTTAAAATGCCCTTAACCTGCAAGCTGCACGTGAGAAAACTCTCCTTTGTTTAGGGAAAACAGGGTCCAGCATCGCTGCTGTAGCGCCAGTTAGTGCTTTGCTTCGGAGGGTGTGTGAGACGTGGCGATGGAGCCGACGGTCCGATGCTGCCCTTGAGGTGAAGGGATGTTTAAACGTGCTCACTGCTGAATTCTTGCTTCTTCTACCCCTTGCAGAGTAGCCGGTGTGGGAGAGCGTCACTCCGTCCATTACAGCTGTACCGTGGATATGCTACCTCCTCGGGAGAGTCTGGGTACGTAGAAGGTTTTGTAGGGCAGAATTGGTTCTTCTGTTGCGTTGACCAAGAGGAAATCTGCTCCTTAGTTACACATGAGAGCAAGCTGGTAGTGGAGGGATTTTTTTGTTTGTTTTTTTGTTGAATAACTCTTATTCTCATGGTTTTGTGTGTTCCTTGTTTGATTCAGTCAGATTTAAATGAAGCTAATCAAGATGATCAGTATTTAGAAAGAAGGTTGTGGGTTGCCATCTTATCTTTGGGTTAGTCATGAACCAGTTTGGTACCAGGGATTCCCTGGTGCTGAAAGTGATTTAAAGTGGGTGCTGGGTTATTTGGCAAGCTTCTGGAACCGAGTTGTTGTCCCCAGCTGTCAGCTGAAGACTCACAAACTGTTTGATGTTTGTCATATAATACAATGTACATAACTTTTGCTCTTCTCTCCCTCTGCAGTGTTTCTGCAGGCAAAATCATTGGTGCAGGTGTCCTCTTTGTGGGTGGAGGAGTAGGTGGAACCGTCCTGTATGCCAGCTATGATACGCAATTCCGGGAGAGCGTAGAGAAAGCTGTTCCCTACTCGGATAAACTCTTTGAGATGGCACTTGGTCCTGCACCTTATAGCGCACCGATGCCAAAGAAACCAGTAAGTGTTTCCCATTCACTCCCACCTTTCATTTTTCTTTCTTTTTTTTTTTTTATTTTTTAAAGAGAGCATCTGCTCTTAGTTTTCCAAGTTCTGATTAATTTTGCTGTGTGCTAAGAATTTGAGAATTTTAAGAGTTTTTAAGAATTTTTAAATTAAGAAGGTTTAAGAATTATGAACTGAGGTACTACTTTGTGCTGCATAACAGTGATGCTGGTACATTTCCCCTTCTCATCTTGTGATTGCAGTCTGTGGGTTGTAAAATTTGTTTTTATTTACAGTAAGATAATCTAGTAGGATCCTAACTGAATAGCTGCTCTGCTTATACTCAGAAATAAATTGGAGAGAGACAGGGACAGGTGACATGCTAGAATTTAACTATTTTACTAAAGGCTTGGTGTAGTTAGTGATGTCACAGGATTAAATTGTCATTCTAAGCTGAACTTATTTCACAGAGGTCAGAGAACATTTTTGAATGAATAAAGCTTTGAATGGTACAGAGCCATACATAAGCGTCATACTTTGAAATTGTAGTGACCTGACCTTGCAGAAAGAAAAACCTGATACTGCTTTAAGCACAACTCTGGAAATGCAATCTGGAAGTTTCTCTGTTCCTGCATCTGAAGGCAAACACTTCCCAATTAACCAAGAATGCTGAAAAGCTGCTCTGGCCATGGCTGTCCTGAGCTTTCAGAAGCCATTTGACCTCCAAAAAACCCAAAATATTTTTCACTGGAGTTTAAGAAAGCTGTTCTTAATGAATGGGAGAATATCAGTTAACCAAAACTACATCTCTTCTGGTTTTAGCCACACTTTACTTGTGATCATCCAAGTTCTTAGTGCCTCGCAGGCACTAGTAAATTTTGCAAAACAGACTGGTCAGATGCCAAAGTTATCTGCCCAGTCATGGCTCTTAACTCAGATGCTTTTATTTTTACTTTGTGACTTTGCATGATGGATATTAAAGGAGTAATATAAAACCTTGCAATACTCCGTGCTCGAGTAAGTGTTTGTCTGCCATGAACAGCAGCATCTGAATCCTTTCAAAGGGAAATCGGTGAAGCTGTGCAGATCTGGTACTTCCATGCCTGTACCATCTTCTGTTCAGTGATAACCAGATAAAATCATGTTTGTTCTTTTTAAACATATCTTTAATTATGCAGTCATGTCACTTTAAAACAATTATATATATTTTCCACTACGACTTGAAAAGGAATTGTGAAAATTGCCACTGTTATACCTTCAGTTTTGGAGAGGTGAAAATTATAAAGATTCCTTCTTAATTAAAAATGTAGGCAAGAAATTATATGGCCTCTTGAAGTTTAGATTTATGATACAGTCTGGACGTGGAGGTGTTCTTTTCTGTTATAATGGAATCAGTGAAACACAGGCCATTTGGAAAACTGATTATGTTTCTTACTTTTGATTTTTCAAGATACAGCAAGGTCCACTGAAGATCTCATCTGTAGCAGAAGTAATGAAAGAGTCTAAACAGCCCGCTACCAAATCCCAGATGAGCAAAACAGAACCTGTTGCTCCTTCAGAGGAAAAAGAAGGTAACTTTACAGAATGTCACGTAGACAGAAGCAAAAGACTTAATGATCTCTTACATCGTACATCCTAGGGTAGATTAAAACAGTCCTTTGGAGTGGTTGAAGATGACTGTGTTGTTAGAATTAATGTTGTTTTCTTTTCATTCATGAGAAAATTTGTCAAAAAAGGCTTTAGGGGTTTTTTTGGCTTTTTTTTTTTTAATTTATTTACCTTATAGAATATTTTGAATCTAACACAAACAATGATTATCCTGCACAGCTTAGATATGAAACTCAGCAGAAAGAGCACTTTGGGTGCTGCACTCTGAGGCTATTTACCTCCTCTTCGTTTTAGCGCAAGAACCTTAATTTTGGATAACTACTGAGGTACTGTAATGCCAGATCAAATGGAACTGGTTTAGAGAGAAGCAGTTGTGACATCTTTTTACATTTATCTCTCATGGCCGTGTATGTATGTGTAAGTAATACCTGGTTGCTGTTTGTCCAGGAAATTCTCTTTTTCTAGAAATAATATCAGTGTCCAAACAACATGTTTCTACAAAAGAAAAAAAATAAGTCATAGAATCATAGAATACCAGGTTGGAAGGGACCTTAAGGATCATCTGGTCCAACCTTTCTTGGCAAAAGCACAGTCTAGACAAGATGGCTCAGCACCCTGTCCAGGTGAATCTTAAAAGTGTCCAATGATGGGGAACCACCACTTCCCTGGGGAGACTATTCCAATGGCTCATTGTTCTCATTGTGAAAAATTTCCTGCTTGTGTCCAATCAGACTCTCCCCAGGAATATCTTGTACCTGTTACCCCTTGTCTTTTCCATGTGACTCCTTGTAAAAAGGGAGTTTTCATCTTCTCTGTAGCCACCCTTTAAGTGCTGGAACATGTTGATAAGGTCTCCCCTAAGCCTTCTTTTCTCAAGGCTGAACAAACCCAGTTCTCTCAGCCTTTCCTCATAGGGCAGGCTTCCCCGTCCTTTGATCATCTTGGTGGCCCTTCTCGGGACCCTCTCCAGCCTGCCCACATCTTTTCTGTGTGGTGGGGACAAAAACTGAACACAGTATTCCAGGTGTGGTCTGACAAGCACTGAATAGAGTGGGATAACTTCTTTATCTCTGCTGGTGATGCCCATGCTGATGTAACCCATCATCCTGTTGGCTTTCTTTGCCACAGCAGCACACTGTTCATTCATATTGAGCTTCTTGTCCATCAGGACCCCCAGGTCCCTTTCCACAGAGCTGCTGCCCAGCTGTGTAGATCCCAGCCTGTGCTGCACTCCTGGATTATGTTTTCCCATGTGCAAGACACTTGCCCTTGTTGAACTTCATAAGGTTCTTGTTAGCCCACTCTTCCAGCCTATCCAGGTCTTCCTGCAGAGTGGCTCTCCCTTCCAAAGTGTCCAGTTCCCCACTCAGTTTTGTGTCATCAGTGAACTTCGTCAGGGTACACTTGATCCCATCATCCATATCACTTACGAAGATATTAAATGGCTTTGGGCCCAATATTGATCCCTGGGGAACCCCACTTGTGACAGGTTTACAGTTTGAAAAGGAGGTATTTACCACCACTGTCTGGTCTGTCAGCCAGTTCCCCACTCACCGCATGGGCCACTGTCTAGACCAGAACACATCAGTTTCTCTAGGAGGAGGCTGTGGTGAACAGTGTCCAAAGCCTTGGAAAAATCCAGGTAGACAATGTTCACCGCTCGTCCCACATCAACGGAACAGGTTACTTTGTCATAGAAGACGATCAAGTTTGTCAAGCACAATTTGCCCTTGGTGAATCTGTGCTGGCTTTTCCCAGTCACGTGCTTCATTGGACTTGTGATACCCCCAGGAGGATCCATTCCGTAACTTTCCCAGGGACTGAAGTAAGACTGACGGGCCTGTAATTTCCTGGATCCTCCTTTAAGCCCTTCTTATAGGTGAGGGTGACGTTAGCCTACTTCCAGCCTTCTGGGATGTCCTCCGATCTGCATGAACCTCTCAAAGATTATGGAGAGCGGCCTTGCAATGACGTCAGCCAGCTTTCTGAACGCCCTTGAGTGGATACTGTCAGGGCCCATTAATTTGTAGGGATCAAGCTCCTGTAGTAGTTCTCATACCAACTCTTCCTTCACTGACGGTGGATCTGGATTGTTGTTCCCAAGGCCTGGGGCCCAACAGTGCTGGTAAAGACAGAGGTGAAGAAAGTGTTGAGAAACTCTGCCTTTTTAGCGTTGTGGGTGACTAATTCACCTCTCGTGTTTAACAGTGGGCCATTTTTTTCCTTCTGTTTCTGCTTGTTGTTTACGTACCTGAAGAACCCTTTCTTTTGTTTTTGACATCTCTGGCCAGTTTCAGTTTGAGCTGAGCTTTTGCTTTTCTAACTGCATCTCTGCATGCCCTGGCAATGCTCTTGTAGTTCTCAACGATACTCATCTGCTTTTACATCTCTGGTACACTTCTCCTTTGGTTTTGAGCAGACTCAGAAGCTCACAGTTAAGCCAGGGGGTCTCTTGCTCTGCTTACTTCCCTGCCCTGTAAAGGAGATGAACTGGTTTTGTGCTTCCAGGAGAGCATTCTTGAAAAACTCCCAGCATTCGCTAGCTCCTTTGTCCTCTGTGGAAGCTCCCCATGGAATCCCTCCCAACTGAGCTCTGAGCGAGCTGAAGTTTGCTCTTCTAAAATCTAAAACCTTTGTCTTTGTACTAACCTTCATTGTGCTCAGCAGGATCCCGGGCTGCACAATATTGTGATCACTGCAGCCAAGGCTATCGCTGGCCGAGATACTACAAGGCAGGTTTTCTTGGTTTGTGAGTAGTAAGTCCAGCAGTGCCTTGTTACTGGTTGGCACATCTAACATTTGTATGAGGAAGCAGTCCTCTGTGCATTCCAGGAACTTGACGGATGACATGTGAGCTGCTGTATTTTTCTTCCAACAAATGCCTGGGTAGTTGAAGTCACCCATAAGAACCAGATTCTGTTGACTTGAAACTTGCTTAGGTGACCCAAATATTGCTTCGTTGGCCTTATCGTCTTGGTTTGGAGGTCTGTAGCAGGTGCCTACTGTAAGATCCACCTTGGAAACAACCGCTCTGATCTTGACCCAGAGGCATTCGATAGGGCTTCTACAATTGCTGTAGTTGACTTCTGTACATTCAAGGTTCTCCTTAACATAGAGAATGACTCCTCCTCCTCCTCCTCTTCCCTACCTGTCTTTATGAAACATCCTATAGCTGTCCATCATGATCCTCCATGTGAGTTGTCCCACCATGTTTCAGTTATTCCTATGATATCATAACTTTCTGACTGAGCGCGGAGCTCCTGTTTGTTCCCCAGGCTGCGTGCATTGGTATCAGTCTCGTATCCCTGTTCTTACGTTGTAGCTCATATATACTAACCGGTTTTGTTCTATTACTGTATTTAACAGCAGGCAAGGCTGCAGCACAGATCATCTCCGCAACAGGTGTAGCCATGTCGGTGCCAGCTCCGGGCATACAGACTGAAGAAGGTGAAAAAAAATCATGTGAACACAATAATGAAAAAGAAAATCCTGTAGCTTTGAGCGTATAAATTCTTACTTCTGTGTTGGTATTTGTCAGTCTTTAAAGGCGTCATTCTTTGTGCCTTTTGTAGAAGAAACAACTTCCATCATCTGTTAATAGATTTTTAACACACTCAGAAGCTGAGATTGATACCTGGGACAGGTATAGGTACGACCACAAGAGGAAAGCCTGCCTTGATGCTGAACTGGAACTTGTACAGTCCAGTTTGCCTCTGGTCTTTGTGGCTTTCTGATTGCTCTTCAGAAAAGTGTCTACCCAGGGCCAAGTGAAGAAACTGCGTTTATTAACTCAACAAGAAACACTAGCTTCTATATGAGTATCTTTCGGATGAGATTATATTTATTTCTTTATGTATTTCATAAAGGTACTTTGATAAAAAGTATGCCAGCAATAAGTAAGTACCTTCTTCACAGTTAGCATCAGCATTATTAAAAGGTAACCTGGTGGGTTTTGTTGCAGCATGAGTCTGAGAGCTGAGAGGTCTGGGCTCTCTCCTCAGTTGAGATGCAGACTTGCGGTTGGTCTTGAGAGAATTACTTAGGTCAACACTCACTCTTAAAGGCATGTGGCTAAGGAATAAAAGTATAAAAGGCCTCAGGCTAGAGAACAGAGTATAATTGTGATTCGCCATAGCTCCCTTGCTAATCTTTTTTTACTTTGGCTGGAGTCCCCAAGCATGCCAAAGGAGAACTGGGGGGAAAAAAAAAAAAAAGAACAGATACTCATTTAAAAATTAAACTTGGCTTCCTAAGTGTTTTCCATTTCTTGCTTTGCCTTTAATTTCTGAATCTTGTATATTTTTGTAACTAGACAACATAAAATCTGCAGATGAATGTGAGAGATCCATGCTGCTATTTTTAATTTTAAGAAGATTTGAGACTGGTCTTTGTAGTTAAGGGTATAAAAAAGTTTGAGGTAGTTTCAGCATGACTTCTTGTAGAAGTCGGATTTATAAAGTGATACTCACTATGAAAGTTTTCAAAAGAAAGTTCCTTCCCTACAAGTAATCCATATACCAGTTCAGACACTCTGCTAAAACAATTTAACTCTTTTTGCTTCTGAATAGGGAAAGAACATGAAGGTTCCCATGCTATAAAAGAACGGTCACCAGAAGAAGTTGCAGCCCGGCTTGCCCAGCAAGACAAAGAGGAGCAAGAGAAGATTGCAGGTAAGTCCTTACTGATAGTTCTCCCTATACGTGTTATTTGTGACAGAGAATTGTTGGACTGTATTGGCGTTAGAGTTCTAAGTTGCTTACGCACCTCTTTGTTGTTGTCCCTGTGTTATGTTGGCAGAAGGAAGGCTGTTGAAGCTTCTGCCACTCACGAAGAAGTAACTGATAGTTAAAGAATGATGGAAAATTTTGGGTTGGAATGGACGTCCAAGGTCTCTACTCCACCCCCCTGTTTGGAGAGTTGGGGCAGGTTGCTCAGGGCCTTCTCCCCAGGAGGTTTGAAGCTCTCCAAGGATGGAGATTCTTTCACCACTGAGCAGCTTTGCCATTGCTTCTTATGATGGAGAACTTGATACGTCCAACTAATTTCTCTTGTTGTCACTTGGATCTGTTGCCTCTTGTGCTTTCTCTGGGCACTTCTGAGAAGTCTTGTTCAGTCTCTTCTGTAACATTCCTTTAGATGTGGAAGGCATTACTTAAGATACCTCTTTAGCTTCTCTTTTTTAGGCTAGAAAAGCCCAGATCCCTCAGCCTCTCATCTGTCACATGCTCCCATTCCCTAACCGTCCTGCTGCCTCTCCAGTGTTTGCTCCCCGGTTTGTTTGTACCTTTCTTATACCGAGGCTCTCAAAATGAAACACCATATTCCAGATGTAGTCTCGTAAGTGCCAACTGGAGGGAAATCACTTGGTCTGTGGGAATTGCTCTTGTTTGATGCAGCCCTGGACTCGTTGCTGCCAGAGCATGCTGTTCATTGTGTTCAGGTTGCCACCTTCTGGGATCCCCAGGTCTACAGAGCTGCTGCCTCGACTTTTTCTGTAGTGGTTCAGGGATGGTATGTTGAGGTGCTGTGAAGAGTTGCCTGTAGGTTCTGGGTTGGGAACTATGACAATTCCTTGCCTGGATTCTAGCTCGGACGGTCCTATTAATCCAGCTGTATTACTGAGACGTGGTCTGGCTTTTCCTGTGTCTCAAAACTCGTGTCCTCGTTGTGGGTCTTGCTGCAAACAATGAGCTTTGCTTCCCCCTCACACCCCACTTAGTTTATTAGATTTTAAATACTTCTGGGCTGTTGTTTGGTCTTGGTTTGGCTACAGCATGATTGTTTAAATCAGGAGTTTTGTTTAAATTCAGGGTCCTTTCCTGGTTTACTTTAGGGTAAGACAGAAAAACTGAGAAATTTTTTTTTTTTGGTAGATGGTGTTTTGCTGTCTAGTATGTCCGGGCAGTCTGTGACCAGCTACTTTGGTACTTACCTTCTGAAAGCAAACCCAGCTCAAGCTGCAGATTGCATGCAGTGTTAGAAAGCTTCCATATCATCCTCCAGCCAGAGTTGATGAGGACGAGAGGGAGACCGGCCTCTTGCAGAAATGAGTGGGTGTTGAAGGGTGACTTCTGACTTGAGGCAGTGCAAGGACGGCTGTCTGCAGTGGCTCTACAGACCTTCTGTGGTGAGGGAAGGAGGGTGGGTACGCTAGAGGCATTGACTACCAGGATGCTGAACAGAAACTGTATTTAAAGTCAGTGAAAGTTTGCTGTTAACATAGGTGTAGCCAGTGAACGTAGGCTTGAAAGGGAGTTTAACAGTACTGAGACCACATACTGGACAAGCTTCAGCCTGCTGTGGGAGCTACGGCCTTTTTGTTTTATTATTCTCCTTGTGCTTGGAAGGGGCTGATGGTGGAGGAGGCCCTGGCCCGGTGTGGTGTGTCAGATCTGACCTGTCCAGCCACTGTGCGCGTGAAATGGGGTCTTGGCAGACGCGTCAACCACGCTCAGACTTTCCTCTGAGTGATTTGGTCCTGAGCCAAAGTCCGAGCCTCGGGCTGTTGTTGCACACAAGGGGTGAGAAGGGTGTATAAGCCTGGACTTAACAGGCTCAGAGCAGATGTGCTGGTTGTGGTCTGCTGCCGCTCGCTTCTGTTCAGAGCTTTGTCTGGTGTAGAAGAGCAACATGAGCAGAAATGAGGCTTGGCATCAGTTGTCCACTTCATACAAGGACTTTTTTGCAAGTGAAGAAGTTGAGATGTTACACTGAAAAAATCCAGAGGAGTATTTACTGGAAAGGTGGATTTACTTACCCAAGTACTTAGAAATAATGTCTCACTCCAGAAAGGCAGACGTCGCTCACTGATCAACCATTCTGGTTCCGTTCCGGCTTGAATAATTAATAGCTCGTTTGTGCTTCTATACCAATAGGAATAGATAGTTGAGTCCACTACCACCTTGGCTAGGAAGGATAACTCTGTATTTGGAATATATCTTCCTTGTGGAAGACAGGAGAATTTACTTGTTTTCTCTTAATTACCATTGTAACACGTGAAAATGGAAAAATATCTACTGGGTTAAATGCCACCCCCCTGCAGAAACATGGTAAAGGTCTTCCACTGAGGAGCTTTATTGCTGTAAGTGCAGACTTGTACCTTGGTACTCCTCTAAATAAGGAGCGTATTCTGGCAACGTTTCTTCTTCTGTAGGCTGCAAGCATAGTTCCTGAACTGACCGGCTCTTTTGAGTCACAGGAAATAAAATAAGGAGATGCAGAGGATATAACGTGTCATTTTACTAATTCTAAGGCTCTTTTCTTTATAGTTTCATTCCGTTAACCGTTTTGTTTTTTTTTTCCAGCCCTTGCAGCAACTCTAGAAGGAGCCCTAAGCGCAACAGCTCGTGTAACCCTTCAGGCGATTACTGCCCAGGAATCTGCTGTGCAAGCAGTGAATGCCCATTCCCAAATACTGAAGGAGGCCATGGACAATTCTGAGGTAAACTGGACAAATGGGAACAATTATTTTTTTTTTTGTATTGTGTTCAGCCAAACTTCTCATTTCACAATTAAAAGATGAAGTTGGAAGCTTTTCTTGCAATGTCTTTACTTTTATCACAGTTTTAACTAATCTTCACACTTGAGAAATGGATGTACTTGAATAATGCAGCAGGTTTGCTTCTGAATTTGGTTTTTTTTTTTCCCCCAACTCCAAGAAAAAATGTTCAAGTTCATACCTTGATAGTCTTCACCGTGTATTTTAATTCATTGTATTTTAATTTTCAAGCCTATTTTTTACCTAGATACAGTTAGGGTATCATACTGTCCACCCTGTAATTCTGCTGAACCATTCTCTTTGCCAAAATCTTCTTGGTGGATTGTTCTTTTCTTGTCTGGAAATGAGTAGGGGATGCATGAACGACACCAGTTTGTGGTTCTGGTGTGCTAATGCTGGAGTGCATGTGGAACCACTGCTTCCTATTCAGTTCTGGAGCAGAGAATATAATTTAGTGGTTAATCAAATGAACAGGGGCATACGGGCAGCTAAACGAGCGCTCAAGATTTAATCTAGTAGTTAGAAAAACAAATATCTTAAGAGTTTGCTTTTAAGCTTAAGTGTTAAGCTTACTTTAAAGTTAAGCAACTTGAAAGCATTACGGTACTTGAAAGTATTAAGCTTAAAAGCAATTTTAAAGTATTATAGTACTTTAACACATGTAGAGATTTTTCCCCCCAAATATTATGGCACCATAATGTGATCCTTGCACAAGCTCTTCTGCATGGACAAATGGCTGTTGCTCAGGTGGAGAAAAACATTAAGAATCAAACAAAACAGTGGAAGGGAAAAATAATTTGTAAAGCTTCCAGATGTGCTGTTGGCAAAACACGAAAATGTTGTTCAGCTTTAGTGAAATGAGAGTAGCAACTTTTGAATCCCTGCAGGCTTTCTTTTTTTTTTATTATTTAAATAACTCTCTTATTTCATAATTGTGGTGGTCCTAATTAGGAATCTATGCTTCTTAGGCTGCTGGGGAGAACAAATCATCTCAGTGGCGCACTCTGGAGGAAGCGCTGAAGGATCGGAGGAGAGCAGTGGATGAAGCTGCTGACGCCCTTCTGAAAGCCAAGTAAGTTGCTTGTTTTTAAGGGTTGTCAAGTGGTAAGTTCACATCACCCATGCGAGGGGCTGGCAGACACTAGATGGAGTTTCTAGAAAGTATGCAGTCACCCATGTTCCTATTAAACTGATGCGTTTGTGCCAAATAAAGAAAAGTCGAATGTATTAATGAATATTTCAGTTTGCAGCATGTGGATCCTAGGTGCCTCTGCACATGGTCCTCACTGTACCAGAGTCTGAATCAGTCCTTCTTTTTAAGAACTTGTTTATCTCCTTAATATTTATATATACTGTTGTTAAGTTCAAGTAAGGTTTAAAAAAAAACCCCGAATAATCCTTCTAAAATTACTTTTTGATAATTTTTTCAATGTTAAAACCTATTGCAAGGACTCCATGACTCCCCACCCTGTGTATTGAGTCAGTAACACCAGTTACTTCTAGTTGTAATGAAAAATTAAACCTTACAGCATTGTTTGGCAGTCCCATCTGTCAGCAGAGTTGCTTTTAAGGTTAGATTTTTTTCATGGAATACTTGAATCCTGAAATGGAGCCCTGCTCATAACCCAAGGTTCTGTATGAACTGCATTGATACGCATTGAGTCTGGTGTGCAAACTCTGTAGGGATTATAGCAGCAAAAATAAGGTGACAAACCTCTCCAGGTTGCTCTTGTAATGAGTGTAGAAGTAAGAGGGCAACAGTAAAAAGAGAGGAACATCATCCTTGAAGTTGCGCAGTTGCTAGTTAAGTTACAGACTTCTCTTATCTTTGAAGTTGCTGTGCTGACTAAAAATAATTAGGAGGTGTAGCTGAAAGAGCAAAACAAAGCTAACCCAGATGTGCCAGCTTTTATTCTCTATTGCTCTACTGGATGCCTTTGCTTTTATTTATTTACTTACTTATTTATTTTAAAGCTTGTTCCTTATTCCAGTGAGATCATTAGAAACATCCATTGGTTTGAATGGATTTGGAAAAGGAACACTTTTTCACTTTTCCCTTGATTGCCCATTATGCTAGAGGAAACTGGTTCTTTCTTAATTACCAAAAAAAAAATAAATCTGTCTTTTCAGAGCTCTATAAATTTTCTCCCATCCTCATTTATCTCCACCAGTCACCATGTCCAAAACACTTCTGCAAGAGTAAGCCATCTATATTAAAAATATTTCCTTGACACTCTATTATGTGATGGAAATGTCTGCCTTCTCCTACTAACAGTTTTACTAATACTAGCTACTTTCAGTGAACTGTCTCTCATCTCCAGCTGCGTCTTGAGTCCTAAAGTACTAATTGTACTATAAATAATTCTCATTTTACATGGAATAGACACACTGACATCTTTAGGCTTCAGGCTGTGGAAATAAAAATCTTCAATCACAGCATCTTAGCCATAGAGCTGGTAGATGGGAAGCACCAGTAGAGTTACCCAGTAGCTCTTCCTATAAATGCAGACAGCAGAAAGTAAACTCTTCTGTATGCGTTATAATTAGCAGCTTCCTCCCTTTTCAGAGAAGAGTTAGAGAAGATGAAAGGCGTAATCGAGAACGCCAAGAAGTCTCAGATCGCAGGAGCCAAATCTCACATTACTGCTGCAGAAGAAAATCTTCATCATATGATAGTTGACTTAGACAATGTCGTGAAAAAGGTAATGCTTCCACAGACTGTTTATAATTGCCATTAGAGTAATGACCACTTGGAAGCCTACGCAGACCTCCCGTTCCCAAATCCTCTGTAGCAGGTTAAATATTTTTAAAGTGTGAATTCCGTCCTTCTTTAGCCATACTCAGTCTTTGAGCTGATTATACTACCAGTAAGCAGACATGACAAGATCTTTGCGAGAACTTGAACTCTGTCCTGAAAGAGTCTCCGGCCAGCTTGGCTGGTGCCTGTCCTTTCTGTGGGCGACTTGTAATTCTTTCCGTTTGATGCCAAGAGGAATTTACCACACGATTAGGGAGGAGTAGGAGCAATGTGTGCTAATGACTGGGTGGGTAAATCACTTTACAGCTCAGAAGACTGGGGAAGAAACATAAAGGTGAAATTTATCTCTCTGCAGGATGGCTGATAATTCATAAGGTGCAGTTTGAGTGAGTTTAGCCTAATAGCGGGAACATCAGAGCTTACTCAGAGGGAGGGCAGCAGTCCCAAGATTAGCTTAGTAAGCCTATATGGTAGCTGTAAGTAGAGAAAAAGAGCTAGAGATCTTCAAAGATCCTCTTTTGGTCCTGTCTAGGCTGCAGACTGGCTATCTAGTTACAGTGTGTTTGTGAGACGGAATGGATTAGTAGTAGTTCCAGCAAATAATTATTGTATACAAGAGGTTTGATATCACAGGGTGGGTTTTTTTTCTCCCCCAAGAAAGCTTTGATTGGGCTGGAGGGTAACGATATCTGCCACTAACTCAGGGCCTGGCTTTGAATTATGTATGCCTCCCTTTTCGATACTTGCCTTGAAAAAGAAACATCTCCTTTTTGTTTGTTGCAGGTTCAGGCAGCACAGTCTGAGGCCAAGATAGTAGCTCAATATCATGAGCTGGTGGCTACAGCTAGAGAAGAGTTTCAGCGAGAGCTGGACAGTATCACCCCCGACGTACAGCCTGGCTGGAAGGGGCTAAGTAAGTCTCCGATTGCGGGGTTACAGCGTGCTTGTTACAGGCCCGTCACTTTGGTTTGTAGTGTTTCTGTAACTACGGCCACTGAATTCAATGTCCAGCATCCTGATTTCCATATGGTTTGAAATAAAAATTAGTTCACAATTAAGTAATCTAAAGCAGGTGTTACAAAGGGATTAATTCTGGAAACTACCTGTGCTGTATTGGAAGTTTCAAAAAATGTAGCTCTTATACGAGAAATATCGTATGGTTGTTTAAACATCTCTTCCCTCCCCTGGGTTCCAGGAAGAGAGCCAGGTCACTCCAGATTTGGATCAAATCTGTGTTGCTCACTGATCAAGTGTTTATCTGGTTGACTCTCTGTGATTTTAAGTATTACAATACACCATTATCGCAGAGTGCTAAAGAACTCCCTGAATTTCTATAGATCCGCACTGAAATGATAGATGTACTGGAAGATAGAATTCATTGTTCATACCCACCTACCCCAGTATATGTTATTTCTAAATTAAATTGACACAGTAACTTACCTTGAACAGAGAATGCTGCACAGAAGCAGTGAATAGCTGTCTTATGTTTTGTTTATGCTATTACTACTGTAGTTCTTTGTGTGAGATCAGAAATCTCATGAACTGCCTTTCCTTGTGCAGGATAAAGGGAGAATATCTTGGGTTTTGTGATCGCTGCCCTTTTGAGGGAGGAAAGGGAATCTCCTGGTACCTTCTGTCCACTCGGTTTCATACTGGTGTTACCTACTGAAGTATATACGGGACTGACGTGTTAGGGGCCATGGCTCTCGCTGCCGCTTGGGAACTTGTTTCTTAACCAACTGCTGCTGATTTATAAGATCATAGAAATGTCAGACTAAAATTTCCAGTGTCCTGTTGCGTTTTTCTACTTCAAACTTGCATTCCTTGCTTTGGCTAAATTTCAGTATCAGTCTGTGGGTTTCCAAAGGTGATTTTAGTGGTTGGGATGTTTGTGGCTATGTCTTGCCTATAAGATAGAGAGACTTTTATACTTGACATACTGTTCTTCCTGAATTCCTAAAGACTAGGACTCATGCTTGGTCAGTGTAGATAAGAAGCGCTTAGTTTTCTGTTTTACTTTTGCATGACTGACTTGCTGTAGTGAATGTGCATTAACTTCTCCAACCTCTCCTCTTTCTGTTGCAGAGATAACTGACTTAGGTGAGTTCCTGTAATTTGTTCTGTTCTTGTGAATGCCATCTCTTTGCTTTGTTCTTTTTTATGTTTGTGTGGTACATCACTTTAAATTACAGGCAGTATCAACAAAGGGGTGAAATGTTGCATTCCTAAATCATTTCAGGCTGAGGCATGCTTTGGGGTCCTTTCCGCTAGTTTTGCATGTCTAGCTTAAACCACAAACTCTTTGTCTAGCAGCACTTCCCAGGTGGGCGATGGCTGGCTTGTGAAAGCCAGGGTTAAATTTTCGTTGTGAATTTAAGCCGGTCGATACCTGCTGCTGAGATTCCAGTGAGAAACAGAAACTTTGACCGTTCCAGTTAAGCTGTGTGATGGTGTTTGTCCTCAAGTAGGGTCACCTCGCAGCACTCCTGACTTGAGAGGTGCTGGATACACCAGCTCCTGCTCATACCACTGAGACCTCGAGGTACTTGGTATGCTTGAAGAGCCACATAAGGCCGCTCCGAGCTGGGTCACCAAAACCAGATTCGTTTAATTTGAAGTTGGCTTGATTCTCCAAATCTAATCTTCACCATTGATTTTAGAAGTGTTGATTAATTCTGTGATTCTGGGGTTGATTATTATTTATTTATTCTCCTTTGATCAAAGAAACATAATTTAAATTTTTTAAAATTTAAAAGTGCATTAAAACCCCATTCTGTTTGTAACAGTGTTAAGTTCAACAGCTGAGCTTAGTGCTGCTGGTCAGCTTCCCTGCTGGACACGACCACCGTTGCACCGAGCCCTCCTGCACCAGTCCTTTTTCCAGCACTCACCAGCAGAATGGCTGAAGGACTGTGGAATTTCACTTGCTTTAGACCCTGCGGGAACACTTTCCCGAGTAGTCCCTGGTTCTCCATACAGGCAATTTAGCTGGCAGACAGTGCAAAATGAGCTGCAGCATTTTACAGAGCCAGTGCCACTCTCAGGTCACCAAATGCTGCAGGTGTAGCTGTGACCCCTGCTGCTCTTGGAGTTAGCCAGACCCTGAAAGGTACAAACTGGGGTAAGAAATCTGATTGGGAGCAGTTGGTCTGGAGGACTGCTGAAGAGAGAACGTAATTCTGGCTGCCTCTCACAATGACTTCAGTGTTTTCAGCATCAAATTTCTGTAAGCTTGTACCCAGCTGGAGGTATCGGTCTGCACTGGGCTTTTACATATCCTCCTGCTCTGTGTGCTGTCACAGGGGAAAATACATGGTGCTGTAAAGACCAAGAAATGGCCAGAGTTGTTGACAGTCTCCTCTGAGTGTGACATGGATATGGGAGTGTAAACAATAGCTGTGAATCACTTCAGAGAAACTACGATATTTATTTTCTATTGATAGAAAGTACTTTCTTGGAGGTGTGGCTCAGAAAGTGGCATTGTGTGGCCATTAGCACAGGTCAAGGGCTTGAAGAGCTCAGAAACTTTTCATAAAACGTGCTCACTGGTCAACCACCAGGAGCCTTAGAGTGCTCGAGTGGGAGGTGGGCAAGCACCACAGCGGCAGTTTCCCTGCAGACCTTCCTAATGCCCTGTGTTTTCTTTAGCTGGCCAGTTATCGACAGATGACTTAAATTCCCTCATCGCACATGCCCATCGTCGCATCGACCAGTTGAACAAGGAGCTGGCGGAGCAGCGAGTGAGGGAACAGCAGCACATCGAGTCGGCCCTGGAGAAGCAGAAACTTGAAGATAAAAAAGCATTTGAGGCAGCCGTGGCCAAAGCGCTGGAGCATCACAAAAATGAGATTGAAATAGAACAGGAGAAGAAGGTAAAGTGGTGTAACGTACCTGGTTGAATCTCTGGCTCAAAAAGGGTGTAGAAGAGGTAGAGGAAGCGCACAGAAGAGCAGCTGGGATGTTCTGAGTGATGGGAAACATCAGACAGGGTGACCTGCAGGCTAAGCATGGAAAGGGGATGTTGAGCAAGGAAACTTCTGCAAAGTTAGAACGGTAAAATCCTACAGTGAAACAGGGAACAACTTTTTCACGTTACCCGTCTGCTGTTGGAGATAGCATTACTGGATCAAAATAAATGTTTGATCTGACCCAGTATGTGCCATCTTAAGGTTATGTAGTCCCTCTGTCCTGCCTTTAGCAGATATCTCCATGTTCTTCCACTCTTTGCCAGTGGTTTGGGATTTGATTTCTTTCAAAAGCACCATGAAAACTCAGAATTTTAATGCTGCTTTGGACATGAAGCAAGTGCAACTTAGAAATGTAGGAATGTGGGCAGTGGCAGTTTTATCTTTTGAGATACCATATTGCAGGCAGAAACTTGTGCCAAATACTCCTGCTGTTTTCACATACATGCCTCTGAAAACGAGATATAACACTGGCCATTAGTCGAAAAATTTGCATTGACATGACGGAAACAGGATTTCACCTCTAGCCTGTTAGTTCAAAGCATTGCAGTAACAGGTATTAATTTAGAGCTCTTTTTAGAAGTCGCTTGAACTGTCATCTTTGCACTTAATGGAAGGATGGAAATGACACAATCCTTTTTAAAAAAAAAAAAGCCCAGAAAACAAAAAACCTATTCAGCTGCTCCTAAATAAACCTGCACCATGCTCCCTTGTGCTAACCCGTGCTCTCTAAAGTGGCTGTTTTACACAAGATCAGATAAAAGGGGTATTTCCATTTTATTAAGCTGTGTCTGACTCGGACAGTATTACAGCATGTAGGGAAAAGGTAAAGTACTTTTTGTTTGGAAGCTGATTTATAAACACCGGAGTGTTTAGTTTGTCACGTTACTGCATCTTTTATATAGTATTTTGATAACTGCACTAAGTGCCAAGTGAGTATAACCACCAGTTACTGGCACTGTGGACTGTGAAGCTATTCTTCCAAGTCTTTAGGAAAAGGCTCAGCTATAAAAACGGACCTCGACAGTTTTTAAAAGTGAAACATGGGCTCTATCAATGCCTTTCTATAAAATGTACCCTGGGTAATCACTGATGGATGATACAATCATAGCCTGTGACGAGCAGTTGAAAAATAGCAGTGTAATAACAACTGCTGGTGTGTGTACAGGTTGAAGAAGTCCGAGAGGTGATGGAGAGTGAAATGAGGACCCAGCTCCGGCGACAGGCTGCTGCCCACACAGACCATCTGAGAGACGTTCTTAAGATCCAGGAGCAGGAGCTAAAGGTGGAATTCGAGCAGGTAAGGGAGCAGAGTCCCCAGGGGCATTAGGGGGATATTTGAACCCTTGCAAAGCAAGTGCTTCACAGGATGAGAGTCGCAAACCATCTTCCAGAAGACTGAAATGCGGGCTGGGGAGGGAAGCCTGATGAAATAAAGTGTCTGAACGCATAGGTTTTATTCAGACTTGTCTTAAAAGCTTTTGCTATAGGTGAGAAATTTTTGACAGTTGCAAGTGCAGTAACTGTTAAATTCACCCTAATAAGGCATCCTACTAGTATATTATATTTACTCTATGTGTTGTCCCTAGCAAGAACAACAGATTTATAGAAACTTCTCTTAAAAATAAATTATAATTTACCAGACCAGAAACAGCTGTTTTGTGTCTCGTTCTGTTTCAGAACTTATCCGAGAAACTCAGTGAACAAGAAATGCAATTCAGACGCCTTACTCAGGAGCAGCTCGACAACTTCACGTTGGACATAAACACTGCCTACGCCAGGCTGAAAGGAATTGAGCAAGCAGTTGAGAGTGAGCATGGAAACTGCATCTTTTTAAGGACTAAAGTTGTGATCCCTTAAGGCCCCTTACCCAAACCTGGATGCTTAAGCACAGGTTTCGGCACGTAGCTCATGGGCCTGGGTGTCCCCCCACTGCTGAGCACCCAGCAGATCCCAGCCGCACGAGTCCAAAGCTGTCGTTTTGTTCTGTTCCTGACTTGCGGATCAGACTTGCTCTGAGATCAAGTGCCGAGGGGGTGGCTGCTTTTGAAAGCAGAGTGTTCAGAGGGATGGGGTTTGCTGCTTGTGCTCAGAACTCTTCCTGTATGTGTGCCCCCAACTGAGCGTCCCTTTCTTGGCTTATTTTGCAGGTCACGCAGTAGCAGAAGAGGAAGCCAGAAAGGCCCATCAGCTCTGGCTTTCTGTTGAAGCGCTCAAATACTGCATGAAGACAGCCTCCGGGGATAGTCCCACAGAACCACTGGAGAGCGCGGTGAAGGCCATCAAAGCCAGTTGTTCTGACAACGCGTTTACGGAAACCTTAACGGCAGCTCTCCCTCAGGAGTCCCTGACGCGGGGAGTCTACAGCGAGGAGGCCCTCAGAGCACGTTTCTACACAGTCCAAAAACTGGCCAAAAGAGTGGCTATGATCGACGAAACGAGAAACAGCTTGTACCAATACTTCCTGTCTTACCTGCAGTCGCTGCTCGTGTTTCACCCTCAGCAGCTGAAGCCACCTGCTGAGCTCAGCCCCGACGACCTCGACACGTTTAAATTACTGTCTTACGCTTCGTATTGCATTGAACACGGTGATCTGGAGCTGGCAGCTAAATTTGTCAACCAGTTAAGAGGAGAGTCTAGGAGAGTGGCACACGACTGGCTGACCGAAGCTCGAATGACCCTAGAAACAAAACAAATTGTGGATATCTTGACAGCGTATGCCAGTGCTGTGGGGTTAGGAACAACTCAAGTGCAGTGAGGTAGGATTGTAGTTGCGGAGGCTGTTCAGCAATCATTTGTGCAAGAAAGAAATCTCATGATCTCCTAAGGGTTGCAAACCAAACTGTTGGCAGGGGCTGGAAGCGTTAAATCAAGGCACGGGTACGGTCTTGTTTCCTTGCACTGTATTTAACTTCACCACCTGTTGTATTTGTATTGGGTTTGAGTTATCATGACAACCAACTTCAGGAAGCTTCTCTACAATTTGTGTAACAATTTTATTTCCCCATCTTACCAAGCAGGCTTGTGATCCAACCAAAATAATGTTTGTAACCTACCATTAATGATTTGCCACTCTGTCAGCTGAATAAAACAAGACTTCAACTACTTTTTCCTGCTGTTTGGTCTCCTATTTAAAAACCAAATACAGCTGGGCAGTACGGGAGCAGCCTTTCTCCATGACCTGAAGAAATTAAAACCTATCTCTGTTTTACTCCTTTGAAGGAGCAAGAATCAATTGATGTGATCAATGTCTATTCATTAATTTGTACATCTGTAAAAAAAAAATCATAAAATCCATATATGAGTACAGGTTTATGTAGACACAACTTAGGCTGGTCTCAGAGCACATGTTCCTTGGCAGACCTGCCCTTCTGTAGTTTTACAAGACCAGGTATTTCTGTCTAGAAGCCAGACTTTGATTCAACCATGAGAACTCACGTAAAGACCAAGCTCCTTCCTTCTCTTACCTTTCCCTTAATTCTTATCATCAGTGAAGAAAGATTGATCAAACTTACTCAGTACTCGCTGAAATGAGTAACTGTAGCTTTGTCTACTCACTGATCCGGTTTTAAATTGTTGGTACAATAAAGCAAAGAATCAGAATACAGTTGTATTTAGTGTCAGACATTTATTAGATGCAGTCTCCAGCTGTACAAACTGTAGCTTTGTAACATCTACACTCCAAACCCTGTCCCAAAACACCGAAAAGGATGACGAATAACACCACAGGTGCTGAGTATCGCATTACTTACAGTGTTTACATTCAGAGTAGACTTGATATTTAAGTAGTTCATTAAAGTCAGCTGGAAAGGAATTAAGTCTTGTGCAGGTTTAAGTCACAGGCGTTCCAAGGGAAGTCCTGCTCAAGCTGCCAAAGTCTTGGACCTGCTGGGCAATGTCCAGGAAGCAGCACTCCAGTACCTCAGCCAAGCTGCTCAAGAAGGCTGCAGCTACCCGGCAGGAGCTACCTCCTCCAGGGAGTGGGGTGGAAGAGACTCTGTTGGTGTAGCCCAAGCCGAGTTTGAAGTTAGCAAGAGCATTAAACAGAACAGCTTCCAGCTTGCTCCAACGAGGATAATACACAAGCAGGTCCTGTATCAGAATGCTCTGGAGTGCTCAGCAGTGCTGCAGCACCTCCCAGAAGCCATCCCTGCAGTGATTTCACTTCTCACAGAAGCCTCCTGGTGTGGAGGAAGCGCTCACTCCCAGTTTTCCCATGGGGAAGGCAAGAGGGACAGCTAGTCACGGTCACTATCGCTGTCACTATCGCTGCTGTCGCTGTCTGACTTGATACTCTCCAATGTCTTCCTGCAGATGGAAAACAGTCCAGTAATCAGTCACCTCATTGTGGCTTTTTCTTGAAAAGAGATATCCAAAACACAGGGTAAACACCCTCCAAAGAGAATATTATGGGCTGTCTGAAGAACACGGTCCACCCAGCATTTGGTAGAAGCACACCCCCCTCCTTTTGGAAAAGCAGACTACTGTTACCCAGAAAGTGGTGGGCCAGCTGTCAAGCGTGCTGGATTCTATTTATTTGTTCCCTTGACCAGACCAGTAGCTCCCAACTGTGGTCCTCAAGGCTAAGCCCATCATCTGAGCTTGGCTGCATCAGCTCAGAAACCAACCATGGTGTACTGAAAATTGACCATGAGCCTCAGAACCCATGAACCACACGCAGGGCCATCCTGTACCACTTCTTCTCTACTTTTATTAGCCTGAAATCTGTGTGTTCTAGGTGGCCAGACCCAGCTAAGGCAAGATTCTGGGAAAGAAAGGTGAAAGCAGATCTGAGCAGCGGATAAGGCTAACCTCATCATGGAAAGTTACCTCCCCCCCTCTTAGGTAGTATGGATACAGCATGCGATCAAAAACTGAGGGGACAATTGTTTTGAAAGCCAGCTCTCCGCTGCCTTGGCAGAGAAACCTTTCCACAGGCTCCCCTCAACCACCCTGTCTACGATACCCCTTCAGCTGTATCATGAAGTCCTCCAACTTACCTCTGCTTTTCAGAGAGTTCAAATTCCTTCTCCGTTCTGCTTTTAAGCCTTTGAGATGAAGGAAGACCAAGGGACGCTGCCAGCTTTACCAGCTTAATTGCCTCATCTGGGCAATTGGTTTGTTTAGCACAGTCCAAGAACTCATCCATCACCTGGTCACTGCAAAAGCAAAGGCACAGAGTGACTGTTCACGGGGGCCCAGGTGAGGTGGTCATTAACTTACAGCAGGTGCTTTAGAGAGGGAGAGGAGATGACAGATTTTTCAGATCACTCAACCAGCCCAATTCTGCTCCTGACAGGAATTTCACCTCAGCCTTGACCCCGTACCAATGTGATGCAGTTGGAAACCCCTATCCTAGCAGAAAGAAATACTTCTCCTTGCACAGAAACAAGGCAGCAGTTTACTGCTCAGGGTAAGGCTGCCAGGATAAGCCTAAATAACCTTCCCCTTTCTACAGTCCCCACATCAGGCCCTCGCCCTCTTTTACGTGGCTGGCAGAGGTAAAGCAACAGTGTACAGCGCTTTAAACCAAAGGCAGTCTGACAGAAGCTGCTGTGCTGTGCGTGGGCACTGGGAGCCACTGACAGCTGGCTCTGCTCTGCCAGCTCCATTTCATGTCAAAGTGCTGGCTCTGCTCCTTCGTCACCTGCAACAGCTGCTGGAGGCACCTCTCACCTTTAGGCAGGGAAACAAGCAAGCGTCTGCAGCTGGTGCTGCAGGGAGCTTGGCAGAGAAGGGAAGGAAGTGAACCAGAAGAGACTGATCCATTTGGTAATAGCAGGGAAACTACTTTATTTCCCATCACATTCATAACCCATGGCATTCACAAACCACCAGCTACACCACGATTTCAGAAGAATTCTGCTCCTTTCCCCATTCCCCACATTGAGACAGGGGTTGTGACGTGGCTTGGCAGTGTCAAGGCCTCCTTGGGCCACGCTAGCAGCACTCTGCAGAACTGAGCAAGCACAGAATGCCACTAACAGCTGCCTTCGGTACTGCACACCCTCGCTGGTGCAGGCAGCCAGAGAACGTTGTACATCTCAGTGAAATTCCCATCTCCAACATCAGATTTAAAGTGTTCGTTTCTGTGAGCAGCAGCAGTTGTTTGGTGCTTTTTTTTTGTGTGTTTTTTTTTTAATGCATTACTATTCCTTAGAAGTCGTTTTCTACTTCAAACAGTATTTTTTCCTCCAAAATCCTGAGAAAAGCTAATTGTTGTAGCCTAACAGGGTACCACAGAAGATTTAGGGTTTGACTTGATGAACTTGTCTTCAGAAATCCAGACACCTCTGAAGCCCCTATGCTTGGTTAATAGCATTTTAGAGTTGTTTTGAGCGCACAGGAAATGAGATGTTTTCAGGAGTCCTGCTTAGACTGATTTCTAATGCCAAGTTAATCAGTGGCACTGTTCTCCATGGGCCAGAGCTTCATTCAGTGACATCTCAACGATCCACCACTTAACCCCCGCCCTGCTTTGCATTTTCAACATTTTTTGAGACAGAAAGGTCTTGGAACATATCAGTTGGATAAACAAATACCCGCGCTCACAGGGGGACACACACACAAACTCACGCTTCGGAAATAACAAAGATATGGACTACTATTGTTGGTTATAATAGAAATGCAAAGTTTCAGCTGAAGGGGAGACTCAGTACCTGAAGTCAGAACCTAAAAGTACTCACGTAGGAATCCTATTGATTTGCTGGAAACGCTCCATCATGCTCCTGTTCAAAAGAAAAAAAAGTAATAAAACCCACCACAAAACAAGGGAACAGACAGATACTAAATCTCTTGGATAAGCCCCTGATGAAACACAGGCAAGCTCCATTTCATTAAATGATCTTCCCCACAGATCTGAAACAAATCCCATGCCGTGTTCTTGCAGATGCAGTGTGTGCCAGCTAACATGATTGATTAAACACAGAATGTCTTAACTAGCGCAGAAAATCTAAAAAGTGCAGCTGGTGGCAAGTTTGCTTTAAAAATATTACATGTTTTTAGAAGGGTACTTGCCACTTCCTTTTTTCAAATGAATCTGTGCAAAGAGAACATCTGTATTTAACAGAAAATAGCTCAGAACCTTAAATTGGAGGCTAGATATTTTAACCACTATTTCAAGTTGACAGCATGTAGGACAGTAAATTCTAGCTTCTGAAGAGTACTAAAAATATTCTCTGTAGATTTTTCATTAGGGTTAATTCTAATTAAAAGTTTAATTAAACTCTTAATTAATCACTTCAGCAGTTTAAATTTCAAAGGCTTCTAAAAATTAGAAAATGGGAAGCTGTAGGAAATTAGCAGTGAAGTGATAACCAAACCCTACCTTGCCAGAAGCAGACGTATGATACTCGAAGCCAGTTGCAACATTAACTTCTAAACCATTTTAAAGATAGACAACTGTAACTTGGTGCCAAGAACGAACAATAAAATGAAGAGAAAAAATCCATCACATTCCTAACAGGACTTATCCCCTCCCTTTGTCTGCACTGGCGTTCCAAGGCAATTGCTTGTTAGCTTTTGATTTTTGTGATTAAGCCTTGAGTTAGCGTCAGCAAGCCAAGAGCTCAGGACAGCCACACACGTACCAAGCGTCCTGGGTTCTCCCAACCCTGGAAAACAACAGAGTGACGTGGCCGAGCGCACTGCCTGTCCATTCTAACGGGGCCTGCTCCCGCCCGCTTTGCTCATGGAAAGCTTTGATGTCTTCAGCACACTTGGCAAACGCCAGCTGAATCTGTGAAAAGATTGTGCTATTAATCCCAAAACCTCTAGAATTAACATATCCCTTTCAGTGCAATTCCTCCTACAGGTCTGCCCCGTATGTGATTTAAATTTGTGAATTAACAGTGGTTACTCCGGGCAGAAAAATTTCTCACTTCTGTCAGGACAATTGTCCCCATTAGGCAAGCTCCAAGATGGCTTTGCAGGGACAGCTGTATTTACAGACCTCTACAGGACCCATTAACCTTTAAACCTTCTCAGTTACTGCAATGACATCTTTGGCAAAAATCCCAGAATTCTGTCATGTGCTTCCCCAGAGATGTGGCTGGCTGGGCTGGATTATTCTTCCAAACCCTGGCGAGGAAGTGATCCTCTTCTGTGTTAATTTGAGGTTTCTCTACAGGTTGAAGACAATACGAAGGGCCTAGCAGGCCTGGATAAGCTCACACAGATCTGGAAGTTTGTAATGGCACATGCGCTGGAACTGAACCTCCAAGACCGAAGAGGGACAATAATAGAGCACTGAAATGCAGTCTGTACACTGCACACAGAAATGGGAAGACATCGCTACTCTTTTCACTGAGCTTCTGTGTACTTGTTTTGGCTAGGATAGAGTTAATTTTCTTCATAGTAGCTTGTATGGGGCTATGTTTTGGATTTGGGATGAAAAGTAACAAAGGGATGTTTTAGTTATTGCTAAGCAGTGCTTACATAGCCTCAGGGCCTTTTCTGCTCCTCACACCGCCCCACCAGCGAGCAGACTGGAGGTGCACAAGAAGCTGGGAGGGGACATGGCTGGGACAGCGGACCCCAACTGACCAAAGGGATGTTCCATACCATATGGCATCACACTCAGCAATAAAAGCTGGGGAAGAAGGAAGGAGGGGATGTTTGGAGTAATGGCGTTTGTCTTCCCAAGTAACTGTTATGCATGGTGGAGTCCTGCTTTCCTGCAGATGGCTGAACACCCGCCTTCCAATGGGAAGCAGTGAATGAATTCCCAATTTTGCTTTGCTTGCGTGAACAGCTTTTGCTTTATCCATTAAACTATCTTTATCTCAGCCCATGGGTTTTTGCACTTTTACCTTTCCAATTCTCTCCACTGTCCCACTGGGGAGGAGTGAACGAGCGGCTGTGTGGTGGGGTTAGCTGTTTACTGGTGTTAAACCATGACAGCTTCCTTACCTCATCAGGATGCCGCTCCCTGCTCATCAAAGACAAGAGCTCTTCCAACAGGTCATTCCTCCTACTAAACCCCAGCTGTTTCATATCTGTTTAGAGAAAGGCTGTAGTCAGTAGGTGTCACCGGTACTCTCTGCTCCCAACTCCTGCTAATATGGTCAGCATAACAAAACACCATCTTATAAGGCCAACAGCAATTCTGTGTGACCGAGCTGCTCACGTATTGTTCCTCTTTCCCTTCATTATCAGGCCCTGAAGGTTCTGTGCTCCAAGTAGATTTCTTCTTCCCCTCCCTGCTGGCCTCAAGATTCATGGGTGCCAGGCCAACTACTCCCTTCCTTAATGGCCGTCACGGTCCCAGGCACCCGGCCAACCCGGTGGTGGCGATGACCCCATCACAGCACAGGGAAGGGAACAGCACACAGAGCACTGTCTATAAAATCAAGTAGTTACAAGTACACTAAGTGGGAACCTGGACCCAAACTGCTGCTGGACAGTGAGACCCATGACACCCTGGCGGACAGGGACACCTCCACCACCGTCTGCTTCCTCCCAGGACTGGGTGGTGACTTGTATGCTTTTCTATGTTTTTTGAGTCTAGATTATGACTTTTATGTTGACAGAGCAAACCAAATATTAAGATTTGACCTGATCTGCAGAGGGTCCAGGTGATTAGAAACCATAAGCTAAGTGGTGCTATAAAATTCCACCCTACGCTAGTTGCAAAATTGTACTACACTGGTTCTGCTTATAGGCA
The DNA here is from genome assembly GCA_013396915.1 of Stercorarius parasiticus. Taxonomy (NCBI): domain Eukaryota; kingdom Metazoa; phylum Chordata; class Aves; order Charadriiformes; family Stercorariidae; genus Stercorarius; species Stercorarius parasiticus. The sequence continues at coordinate 180,793 of VWZL01003731.1, forward strand.
TCCTGTGCTATTTTGATTATAAATGCTACGCTAATCATAAAATCTTAAGAAAATAAAGCTTTAATTGTAACTACAACTTAGTGCTGCCATGATTTTGCCAAGAATCCCTAAAAGAACCTGCCTGTCCCCTCAGTGTTGGGTGACAGTGTGATATTTTCTGTGTGCTAAACCCTGTATCTGCATTGTCTGTTCTTTTTAAGGGGCAAAGAACAGACAAATAATTTAAATGAGTTAAACCTGGGCTGTTGGTTAAGGTACTACTCTCTGGTAAGCATTCACTTTTCCAAGACACTGATATTTAACTGTGACACTGACATGATCTCTCTGATAGTCTGTGCTTTCTCTAATAGAACAGCCCCACCACTGCAGCAAGGAATAACATCCCTCATGCCAAAGCACCTTATCACAGCTATTCTGAACACTGGGAAATTTCCCAACTACCTCCCACTTTGCACTTCTCCTGACTTTTATCAAACAAACTGTCTATGTAGGCTTGTGGCTATCACTAACCTTCCCAGACTGAAGGGATCACTTCCAAGTGGTTGGCCGCATCCAGTGCTTGAAGGAGGTCCAATATATTTTTAGGAGTTGGATAGAAAACCTGAAGAAGGAAGAGAATCGCTTCAGTGAACTGTAACTTTTCCGTTTCTCTATACTAAAGCTTTGAGTCTTGCTTACCCTAATACACACTTACCGAAGGGGACATTTCTTTGTACCATTTCAACACAACATCAATTTGTTCCATCATACACAACAACGAAAAGAATTTTGACCTACAGGAGGGAAAAATGTTCTAATTCAGTAATGATTAGATCCACTAAACCATATAGATGCACCAGCAAATGACTTCTGATCAGATTTGCATTGCAGATCATGGAAATTTCACTGTATGACTGCAATACTCCATACAATTAAAAAAGCAATAGCGTTTTTTATGAGACAACTTAATGCTGATACTAGGTAATTGGCAGAATTAGTAAGGGGACCACTGGACTTTAAAATCTGGAAAAAATGTAATCTCCCTGCCTGATGCCAGGTTTGAGGTATCCGAATCTCTCTCAAATGCAACCTCTGGTTAAGAACCACTTTAAGAAGTGAACTAAATTAACCTTGTTATTTGTGCAAGTTTGCAATAGAAGCCTGAGACCTTGATCCAATGCACTGACTAGGAAAAACGTCCCTACACCAAGAAATTAATTTCAATTAATTTCCCCCGATTTATTTACAGGCTAAATAAGGTAAAATAATCTGAATCATCCCACCCCTGAAAGTGCATCTTATTTTGATGATAATTATTTTTCATGAATTTACAGGAGCATCTCTAGTTCAATGCGTAAATAGGCTTTTCTTCAAATCAGTATGCTTCAAGTACTTAATTACGTTCAGAGACTGCAGCACTTAATGACACTGGTAACTATGTTTCGGATGCCATGATTGCAGTATCAAATGGTGAAACTACATGGGAGTTTCACGGTGAAATACACCTGCTGCACTGCAGCCTCTCTCTACAAAACCATGCAGAGAGCTAGGTCTGACCTGTACACTAGTTTGGTGTTATCTCCTAAGCTGCCATCCCAAGGGAACAACAGGATTGTAGAAAATACAACTGGTTGGTATAGATATTGGATGGGTATTAAGCAAAACTGATGCTCCAAGAGACTTTATTTCAGTTCTGGCAAGACCACAAACTGAAAACAAATCCCGAGCTATCACTGTTAATAGAGGGACCTAATTTCCAAACTGCATATAGAATAACCAGCTGGTGTTCAACAAAGCGTCCTTCTGCGCAATGTCAGAATCCTAATTTGTATTCAAATGGACAACAATATGCAAGATGCTGAATATAAGCGGCACTTCACTCACCAGTAGGCATTTAACCGATCCATGTCCAAGAATTTCCAGTTGTCTCCCTTCTCCATTGCCTTATTTAACCGATAGGCAAGCTTGATATCCTTAAGATCACAGCACTGCAATAAACCAGTCAGATGTTAAAGCTACCAAATATAACACTTAATACATCCCTCTGAGACTCACTTTCACAAAGGTATGAAGAGTACAGAGCTGACAGCAAACACTTTTAACAGGATGCGATTCAGTGCAGTGACTGCCTAGGTATTTTGTTTAGTTGAGACAAATGTGCGACTCGCCCAGTTGTCAAGAGCTTTCTAACCTAAACCGACACCTTCTGGTGCGGAGACCATCTGACCACTGGAGTGTCACCAGAAGCAGGGGTAGGGCACAGAAGAGAGGGACTTACACGGCTGCCTCTAGCAAGAGATGCACCTATCACAGGCATGCGAGTTACTAATTTAGAAGGCATCAAGCAAAGAACTGAAAAACTATGGAGGAAAAGTTACAGGAGGTGATGAACACAAGTGAAAAGGGGAAAGATATTGAGAGCTAAACCTTGTGTCACAGGTTGGAAAACTCACAGGCAATTCTTAAAGAGCTGGAGGGCTCAAAAGAATTGACTGCAGGTAAGAGGTACTTACCGCTTGCATAGCAGTGGCAAAAAAGTTGGCTGAAAGGGAGAAAATGGAGTCCGTTAGCTTCAAACTTTCAAGGAGACATATAGCAGCTCATTAACCCAGCCTCCAAGAGGACAGTCGAGACACGTTCAATTAGAAGGCTGAATTTGTAGCTCAGTTTGGCAATGTAGCAGGGATCTTCACTTTATATGTAGAGACTTTGGTGTGACATGAGTTTCGCTAGCCAGTGTTCTGGAAGCTATGCTGCCGTGCTTTTGGAGACACACTAAAGCAGACGATCTGTTTGACTTTTGGCAGTTTTACAAATACTACATTCTCCTGTTCGATGCAAGACAGCATTATTTTTATTATCATGCCTGTTAGACAAAGGCAGCCACATCACTCACCTTCTCTATTACTCCAGCGCAAGAGAACACATGCAACAGAGACAGGTGTTCAGCCAGGTTACCCACCTCTTTAGCACACTCCAGAGCTGCCCAAGAACATACAGCTGCCCCCTAAAAATGTCTCCTTTCATGAGGCTCTGACTCTGGTTTCTGTTAAGTGACATTTCAAAGCAGCACGGAGACTGATGCTGCCTGAGGGAGGGAAAGAAAGCCACAGCGGGAGGAAGGACATAAATTATCCTGCTCAACAGTTCATTTAATTTGTGAGGTGGGAATTGTGGATAGGTGTGTTTGGTTTTTTCAAGGGAACGTAAGGGCACTGGATGCTATCAGAGACTGAAACAATGGCTGGTTGTGGGTAGCAAAATAGTGGGAAGAACTGTAAGGCAAGTTACTTAGAAGTACTAGGTAAAATACACCCCCCCTCCCTTTCCCTTGCAAAAGTTAGTTAATTTATTAACTAAATACTTTTAAGTTGGAAAAAACACATTTGTATTATTTAGGTGCTTAGTATACACTTCAGCTACAGCCTGCAGAATCCTCTGGGCCAAGGAAAGGCCTTGCAGGGAACACAGAAGTTTCTGAAGATAAGAGTTAGTTCACATACAACAACACACTAAGGAAAAGAAGCCTCAGTTTTCTTCAAAGTATCAACCTGAATTCTGCAAAAGCAATTACCAAAATAGGTAAGGATTCCACACTGAAGACGAGCAGAGAACATCTACATACACATTTTGCTTAGACAAAGGGGCTTTGATCTAGTCTTATGCAAGCAATCTCTCTCTTTTTTTTTAAACCACTGTGTAGGAAAGCTCACTCAACTCCCATGATTCACGCAAGCCTATATCTGCATGCCCATCATTACTGCCTTCACTAATAGTGGTATTTCTAAAATGCGCGTGAAGGAGCAGAGCAGATACAGTCATTGTCTACACTTTTGGCAGCAGCTTAGAGCCAGAGCAAGAAATGGTGTAACACACATAGCAGGTCAGAAGGAAACAAACCAGGTCTACAATATTCTGACTACTTCCAGGCTTCTCTCCAAGGACAAAAAAAAAAAATTGTGGGTAGGATAATCTAATATGCTACTCCAACATAATATCATAATTATCTTCTTCCTTTAAATGGCCACAAAAAAATATCAACTCCTCACTGGTTTCCTGAAGCATGCACTGTAATAGCTTCTTCATACTATCATATATAGAATTGTCAGCTGCTGAAGAGTGGCTTCTGACACATTGTCCACACCACGTTGTACACAGCACAGCCAACAGACCCCTCTTTGCCACCCCTCTTCTTCAGACTGAAGCTGCATCTACTTCTGTATGTACAGAAAGGCTCTGAACATCCTAGGGCAAAGGTGCGTACATACAGATGGCAGAAAGATCCAGTGAGATGTGGGATGTTCAGAATCTACCCTTCCACAGACCCAAGCTTCAGTTTTGCATGAAGTTTAATTTCATGCAATTTTCTGTCAGGATTAGGAAGAACTAGAATAGGTACTCACACCACACTACAACAAAAAAAACAGACGTGTATCATTTCGTGAAACTGGTAGCAGATGTTTCTCCTTAAACTAGTCTTGTGAACAGCCTTGTGATTTTTATCCCGTGGGACTCAAATACTCGTTCACATGAGCTACACTCCTACTTCCACACAGTAGCCAGCATACCAATGCATAGCAGACCTTCCCGGCACTGGAATTTGTCCCTTTTTGTTTCCAAAAAGTATCAGAAGGTGCTTATATAAGCAAGCTCCATGCATTCTTTCTAGTGGGATAGGACTACTTGAAATTCCCGAGGTACCTTTTCACCCAAGCTTAAACAATGCAGATTGTCAGATACATTGAAGTCCATACCGTCATCAGGATCCTGGGGAATGAAACTCCTCTTTTCAACATCATCTAGTACTTCAAGGATGATGCCTGATGAGCAAAGATCAACTGTGGGACAAACAGATAAGCAACATCACATCTCAGTTGTACTATATGCTTCATTAGTAAGGAGTGTCAGCCTGCAAATATACTACAGAAATGGAAACGTGCACCACGATTTCAAACAAGTGTCAAGATTCTTCTGTCTCTACCCCTAATCGTGGTGCTCCACACCAGCTGCAATTTTATTTGCACTAAAATTTGCCCTACTATTGTCAGATTTCCACAGCACAACAGGGCAGATTAAGAAAGATACCAGTACTTTCTAGCAAGGAATCCAACAGGCCTGAAAGTCTGTCTGTTAGAACGTGACACTGGAAAAAGCAATGCATTTCATAAACAAAAAAACCCCCACAAACGGAGAGACTTCAGAGCAGTTCCTCCACATTTGTTATAACACAAGGACTGCAGTTACGACTACTGTGTCTACTTCCGTGTCCACGGATTTTTGGCTAAGGGATCTCAACAGTTGGGCTCCTGCCTTCTGACACACCTATATTTCAAGACAGGTCCAATGCACAGAACTGTTGCAGAAAAACAGAATCCCTGGGCAATTTCTTCCCAGTGAGTGGCACAGTCTACGTAATCACAGGCGCTGGAGTCAGATCCAGCCTCCAGAGAGACTGAGTAGCATTTGCTTTTTAGCTTTATCAACTTGTGGCCGCAAATGAAAAGGAAACGGGCTTTCTTTCCAGTTCTGTCACTTCTCAAAACTCTTCCCTCCCTGTTAAGAGGTTATGAGCCTCTGTAGCTTTTTTGGCAGTCAAGCAGAATCAGACTGTACAGGTAACATTAAGATTGCACACATTAGAAGTTGTCTTTTAATCTGTAAATCAACTGCATTCACCCATCACATTTGGAACATATTTAAAGCAGATGTTAAAAAGGACACATTCATGGACAAGCTGATATTGCACATACCGCCTCTATAAAATATATAGAGAAGATGATCATACGTTGCAAGGCTAGGCTCTGAAAAGCAAAAACACTTAAGTTACTTTAACATTCTTGGCTGAGCTTTGTGCCTGAGCTCTAATTCACAGTCTCCATCCCTTCCAGTGAGGCAGCATGCATAAATGTACTCAGTTCTCTCCTCGTCCACCCTAATGCTGGACCAGACCTCATGTACAGACGTTACAACTGGGAGAGATGATATCTGACAGTGGACCACCAGTTGTAGCATGATACGGCTATGGGGTGAGCAGCCAAGCTTCCCTGCTCCAAATTGAAAACAAAAATATTTCATAGGTAGTTTCCCTTCTGCTCATGAACCTATCTTTAGCATATCAACAAGCATGTTACTGGGGCAAAGAACACTCCACAAGACACTGAATTCGTTGTGCAGATATTCCCCGGTTTTGCAATGCTTATTGACATCAAAACCCATCATCTACATCAAAAGCTTTTTTTTTTCCTGTAGAAATGTAGATACACAGACCTGAAAAGTCTTGGGTGGCTTGTGAAGTAAATCTCCTTGATCTATAGGAAGCTAACAGACTCAGCTGACTGCTACAAATACATATTCATATTATTCACTATTTCTACAGCAGTACTACAATAAGGACCCAGTTGAGAAAGAGCATATGGGCCAGGACACAGTCCCCCACTGCATACATACACCTGTCCTTGAGTAGCTAAAGGTAACTAGAGGTAAAAATGTAATGATAAACATGCTCCTAACCTAAAAGACTACAGCATCAAAATGCTTCATTATCTGACCTCAGGTTTTTGACCTCAGGTATTTGAACTAGTCTGGTTCTCTTACCTATATCAAGTGCTTCCATTTCCTTTATTACTGATAAAGACATACTTCTGCCTACACCACCACATCTTCTCAGAGTCTTCAGCAAAGCATTGAAAGTTAGCAGATTTGGTTGCACTTCCTGTTGAGCCATGTGATTCAGGAAGACCTTAAACAAAATCCCCATCACACGTTATGGATCACAGTTCAGCTTTCGGTTAGGTACACATGCATTTCCTTAATCTAATTCTTCTCACTCCCTTCAAGTGAATGACTCTACCTCAAATGATCATTTTTTAAGGGAGTACCATCTAATTTTTAATTAATTTGAGCAAAAAACAAGACTACAAAATTACAACAGATTAGATCTTAGAGAACTGTGTAGAGAACATCAAGGAATTCTTTTAATTTATGTAGTAATTTTCCTTACTGATGTTATGTTATTAAAACTGAAGCCGCTAATGTCACCCCTCAAAATTCCATTTCCATCACACCAGTTTTTACCTAAAATTGTTTGTTTGTTTTTATCTCCCAGCATAATTTCCCAATTACTTTCTGTCTGGGCAGTTCTTGGATGAGGTACATTCTCACAAGGCAAACCATTCTGCAAGAGCAAGGTTGGATTTTGTACATTTTCCACTCCTCAATGGCTAGTTTGTATGTTTAAACTACTGTACTTCCTTTGCAACAGATACCAATATCTTTGCAGAAAGCTCTCGTTTTTAGTCTTCTAACAACTGCAAAATTCTACTGATAAAACAGACCCAGCCCCTACATTCTTACCCCTTCCCCACCTCTTCTGCTCAAACTTCTTACCTTGGCTAATTCCCATCTTTCTAAGAACCTCTCCTTTAGATATGGGACTGCTGCAATCAGTGCATTGAAGGTGTGCACATCAGCTGGAAAATGTAAGATAATTCATTTTAACTGACAATTATCATAGAATCACAGAATGGTTTAGGTTGGAACGGACCTTAAAGATCATCTAGTTCCAACCCCCCTGCCACGGGCAGGCACACCTCCCTCTAGACCAGGTTGCTCAAAGCCCCATCCAGCCTGGCCTTAAACACTTCCAGGGATGGGGCCAACACATCCAGGGATGGGGATTTCTATATTCTACAGAAACAGTTTCTTCTAACATGGCTCAGTTTTTGGCGAAGTCTCATGCAAACCTGTTTCCAGTGAGCCGGCCACATGCCAGCTGCACTGAAACAAACAGTTTGCATTCAGCTCCCATGATCTAGCTGAGGTCCGTACCCCTGCGCCAATCATCACTGCCATGAAACAAATATTCATGTACCCAACAACTGTCTTCTGCTACTTGGAAGACCACAAGTCAAAACCAGGAGACACTTACCCTTGTGTCTTTCATTCAGCATGTCTATGTACATGTCGTAAGCTTTAGCAGAAGCCCCATGCTGCAAAACACAAAAACCCGACAAAAATAAACAACTTCTTTGACTGCGTGAGACTTCACAAGCTGAAAAAAGTCCTCCCAGCTCTGAAGGATAACTTTACCTTCACCATCCCACGGATCATTGTGCAGTAGGAGTGTGCATTCCTCTCTGGCATTATCTTAAATATCCTTTCAGCATTGTTGTTCTCCCTAGAATCAACAAACAAGCTGAATGTTAAAAGAACTCCATAAAAGATACCTTTGGGAAAAGGATTCAGCGTGCAGAACAAAATAATGGGCTGTACTCCAAAGGGGTGACATTCAATTATACTACTTGTGATACTTCGAGCTATGCTACAATCACTTACTAGATTGCCACCAACACTTTAGAAGATTAGCAAACACAGATGTATTTAACAAGTAACATTTGCAAGTATGGGCTGCTAAAAAGTCTTTCACTCTGTTTTATAACAATGCATGTGCACGACCCACTGAATACAGGAATATTCACAACATTTTCCATACCTCCATCTAGAGTCAGATGACTGTGAACCTCTTTGGAATTGTCTCTTTTGAGCCTTCTGCTCTGAAGCGTTCACCTGGGGAAGATTTTTGCAGAAATAAGCTTCTCAGAGTTCATTAGGGTTATGACGGGATTTGGTAACAACACTGAAGTTCAGCAGCAATTCATATGCTACCAAAGGTGTTTTTCAATGGGTTACATTAAAATAATTTTTATTATAACGTTCAGTAGGCAATAACTAGATCAAGAATACTGTTTATATTATTAAACATTCTAACAAGACAAATATATGTATTTGTGGAGCTGGTGGGAATCATTAGACTATAGTACGTACTCTGTAAAACCCTTTCTCCCTCAACAGTCTACGCAGGGACAGGTATTGTGCAACACATCTACTACTGTACCCTGCAGCCTGATACTCTGAGGTGACACAAGGAGCCCTCAACTTCACTGAAACCTAATTAATATGGTACAGGCTGGAAGAAAATTAACTAGCTGATCAACGCTAGAGGTACCAGAAGTCTTCTTTACAGGCAACTATAAAAACAAGGCTGTTAGTGAGAAACAATCATTTGAACACAGTTCAGCAGAACTAAGCCAAGACAAGGTTCCAGCTGCTAAGTTCAGCTTTTTGGAAACTACTTTTGCTAATAGGTTAGACATGGGATTGTTGTAACTGCTGCATCTCTAGAGAAATTTGACTGCATTTGACCCATCTCACACCATCTCCCAGGCAGGCAGTCACAGTACAAAAATTTTGACATCACCTTTATACACTCCCACTACATACAAATAAATAAATGGAGATCAACAGGTTTTTCATACCCCTGGTTCTTCCAAATCCTCTTTTTGTTCTTCCTGTTTTTCCAGAGTAGATTCTCCATCACCATAGAAGCATAACAAATCTAAAAGGCTGTTTGTGGTCTCCAGAGATACAGGGGTACCTATAGAAAATAAGGGTGTACAACAGTCACAGGGAAAGTAAAGAACAAACCATTTTACAGCCGTATCGGAAAGCTTTCGAACACCCGGTTACACCACTTTGTTCTCTTTCAACATAAAGGTGTTCTCCAGGAAGTTTGTAAAACCTGAGTATGACACTAATACTTCCACGAACCCATTCATAGCAGGAGACAATTTTAACAGCAAACTAGAGTACCTGTTTTTCTGTTGAAGCCACTGAAAGGGTAGTTTTCCTGACCAAGTGGGAGAGGGAAGTGGCAGCTTGCAGCCAAAACTATGAAGCAGAACAAGCCCAACACAACACCTGAAATTTCTAATGCCTGTCATAACTACCCCTAGAATAAACTCTGCTGTGAAGACAAGTTTATGTGTTTCACTTTCTATGAAACCAATTTAAAACAAACAAAAAAAAAGAGCTATTTAATGGAATAATCTCCTTTCCATCTTGCAGCGGATACGAGAAGGTCTCACCTTCCCAGTAAGTTTTCCTCCTTTAGAGGCTGTGGCAGTTACAGCTTTCTATTGCTTCCTCCTCATTCACCCATGACAGCGATAAGGACTAAATTAAGGAGGAACTGAGAAAGACTCATTTATTGAGGGCAGGTCCACAGAAGGGGCACTCAGCTGGTATGCTACACTAGTCCAACACAGCCGCAAGTGCTCAGCGCAGATGCCATTCATACCAACCAATAAGGTACTGCACAAAGGCCTTTGCGGGCAGAATGACATCACTCCATCACACAGCATCTGCCCACAACAGGCCCTACTCTACTGCATCACAAATTCTTCCACTTTGGAATAGAAGAAAAAAACTCAACACCATATCATCTCCTTCTTGATCAAGAAACCATTTGTTCTCTGTATCACCAAAGTGACATATCAGGTAAGTGTTGGATAGGGAAGGCCCACTAATTCTGGAGAACCACTTTACCAGATGTCCCGGCTTGAGCGACACAGGACTAATGTCTTTTCTAATGCTGGGGAAAACTCCACTTTTGGAAGATTCTAGTGTCTGAACTCGTGAAAATACTACTTTATAGCCAGCTACGCTATATGGGATTCAAGGTTTCAGTGTTTTCAAGTTTTGCCAGCTGCAGGGATGAGGAAGAGCGAAACCTGGGCATTTGACCCAGGCTGGCCAACAGGGTTATTTCATACCATGAATGTCACATTCAATAAAAATTAGAAAGTTTGCTGTGTAGTTTCTCTCTCCCTTGATGGCAGTGGTCCAGAGAACTCCTTGTCCCGGTGCCAGATCCCTGAGGTCTTCCCTTCCTCCCGAAGCCATTGCGCTCGCAGTGTCCAATATTTGCTGTCCACTGCTGGGAGTGCACAGCTTCCTACTGATATAATTGGCTGAGTATAATTCTTGTATATCTTATATTAGTATTGGGATCAATACTGGTTCTTTATTATTATTGTTAATTATTTAGTCTTATCCTATTAAATCTATTTATACTTCAACCCTCGCGTTTCCTTGCTTTTTCCCCCGATTCCCCTTTCAGGGTGGGGAGGGGTCATCAGGCAATAGAATAATTGTCTAAACGACACTAAATTGTTACGGGTTTTCTCAAACCATAACACCAGACCAGAGTCAGTTGTGAAAGGCAGCAACATAACCATGAAATTGTCTCTATAGCCTGTGCCAGCTACTATGATATTTTTGCCACAATTCAAGCAGAGCTCCACTGCAGAATCTTGTCAGGTGACGGACCACATACCTGCTTGTACCAGCTGATCGAACAGGTCCACAGAATCTTTCACCCTTCTGAGGTGGATACGCTCTTTTAGAGCTTCCTCACTCACTCCTTCAATCTGAGGTGTAAGAGTCTCAGGCATTAAACACTAAAAGCAAAGAGCGCGAGTTAGACATGAGCTCAAACCTTCTCTAAACCACTGCTAAAACACTAACCAAATATGCTTTCTCTTCACACAGTATGCTGCTTTGGTAATCTCCCGACCTTTCCAGCCTAACAGAAGCAGTACTTTCAGTGGTGAAGGACCACACATCCTGATCTCCCACTTTCATGCTAGGAAGCCAATATTTAGACAACATTCCTTTTCTTACTTTTATCTACAGAACCTGATATGATACTGAATTCCTAAGGAAAAATGTTCACTTCAGAAACATAATGGAAATACAGTACTGCTTTCATAGCGGTCTGCAAAACAGTTAACAAAACTATCCTTTTATGTTAGTTTTGGACCAGTCTGACAGTTGATCTCACTACCTGACAAAGCACAAATACAATGAAAATGAAAGGCAAAAAGCTTACTGGTATGTTTGGCTCTGCAAAAGTCTTGTCAAAGTATTGAGGAAATTGCTTAATAATGTATTTTGCAGCATTTCTCCCAGCCTCCTTCGACAATGAATATAGACGCTGCATAGGAATGAGAGAGAACAAGATGAAGAGACACACAATTAAAAGCCTGAGAGAGAAGAAAAACATTTTCCATAACACGAAGCATTCTGATGGGACCAAATTAAACTCATGCTCCATTTTCAACTCTTAGTAAAACCACAGGCATGAAACAGCATTGCAGATAAACAACCTGGTATTTATGCCAATATAAGAAGGTCTATTCTTTAAATTAGACTGTAATTTACTTTGTTACTTAGTCAAGGGACAAAGTTCTGTACCAGACATCTGAAACGCTGCACTGGTACCTCAAGCTCAAAAGCATCTTTAGAGTTCAGGCACTCATATCTTTCTCTCCCCAATTGTCATTTCCAAGAACACGACCTGATTCCCATTCACCTCTTTTCCTCAAGTTCTAGAGTCAGACCCTCCTTTGCTGTTTCTTTTAAAACTCTTCACACCTGACAGCTGCCTCCAGCCTTCTCAACGGCTTCACTTCTGGTATGCAGAAGAACTGAAGTTCTCTTGTAGCCATAACTTTGATTTGCCACAACATCTCAGCTCAGACTCTTGTAATTGAAACTAGGCTCCAGTTAGAGTTTTCATAGCCTAGACAAAGGGGGCAAGAGGGAAGCTATCAAGGATTTGAAAGTAAATACTTACAGCATTGGCTGCATTTCTTGGCATAAGGAAAGGGTCATCCTGGAACATATAATGAGCAGCAGTAGGATCCTATAGAAAGGAGAATCCAGGATTGAAACATTCATAGTTACGTATACAGGCACGCTGTATCCATATCACACTGCCTCATGGAATTTAAAGCACAATAAACAGTTCCATCATAACCACCACCTGATGCCCATTTTACAAAATGTGTGCCTGTTTGGAAATAGTTAAAAAAAGCATTTCCATTATAGACACACATGCAGGCTAACATAATGACAACAAAAGATCCTTGCTATAACATAACAAGCAATGAGTGCCCTGCAAAGCAAGCAGGACTACAACTTTTAACAGTCTCAGGGGAGCTGAGGGAACCTGCAGGATCAGATTCAATTTCCAGAACCCAAGACAGACAGGGTTAAAGAATGGCATCACAGCATTTATAGTTGTTGCCTAGCAAGAGTAGACACTGATTGCTCTTTGCAAGGCTTACTTTCTGGACTGAGATTGGGAAGAGGCAGTCTGGATTGGGAAGCTGAACTGGTAAAGGAACTTGGTCCTGACGTTGGCAAAAGCCTTATCAAAATATTACAGCTTTCACTGGTAGCTGCAGCTCTCTCACCACTAGAACGAGGCTTTAAGGACATGTGTTGAGCAAAAGTGAAACCTCTAAAAAATAGGTGTAAAAGTCCCATCTTTCGTTTATGGCCAAAGTAGAAGTAAGAGTTTCCAGAGTGCAAGGCTACTGCGCGAGATGGACAACTTGACCTATTTCCATGATCAACAGAAGCACTTACCCTGTTCACGGTAGAAGCCAACGTTTGAAGAACTGCTAGCTTATCCCTAAACATAAAGGAGCTTTGATTAATACTCGGTTACAGACTTTGAACGTTATGCATTACATTGTATGCAGAACAAGTACAGGCTTATCCTGGCCCATAAGGATTTTCAGTTCTAGGAAACAATGTTTTTGCTGCACTTAGATAATACCATTTTTTGCAAAGGCAGGGAAAATTCAGCTGCAAAAATGGTCTCGTTTCGGAACAAACACAGGAAAAAGACAAGATTTTGAGGAAAAGCAGAAAAGCATCTGTGTTTCCTGCTAGCACACCTGGAATACAGCAACCTGAATTTTCTTTTTCAGCTTTGGTGGACCTATTACATTTAGCTGTCTAACAATGATTTTCTTCCAGGTCGAGAGATATTCCAGCAGTAAACACTCACCAGGTTTTCTTTCGTGGGAGCACAATTTCTTCTTGAGTAACTGTGAGAAACAGTATTACAATTGTTATTAGAAACAAACAGATACCCAAAGAAAATCTTGAACTCATGAAAACTAATGATTTAAGCTAATCCAGCTCAAAGTACTAAAGCAAAGATTTCAAAACCACAGTATGATGTAGGCCAGTTTACCGAATGGTAATAGAAAAGGCTGACAGGGAGCTTCACAGTCTTGTGTCAAGACAGGATCAGGGCCTTATGGTAAACAAACCTGAGAGATCATACTCACTGATCCCCAAAGTGATTACCCATCCAAGCTTCTTCAATCATTCTTATTGTGTAATCTTCTCATTTGAGCTCCAATCTTTATCAGTCCTTAGTTTCCCCGCTCTTAGTCCCCCAGTTTGACGCTTGCCGTCTCTGCCTATCTGCTTCTCCAGTTCTGCTTGTCTGAATACTGCAGCAAAATGCCCTCCCAAGTTCCTGCTCTGACAGCCTGACATCAACTGTTCAGCTCCTTCCACCCCACAGATCAATCCACCCAGCTTTCCCAGAGAGGAAAAAGAAAAAGGACAATACCAAAAGAAGCAGCTATAAGCTGTCAGCAAAGCATCTTAGCAAATTAATTCAGAGGAGTTATGTGGAACCTCCTGATTACAACCCCCAGAGCCAGGGTCTGTAGAGGTACTTTTCCCACTGCTTCTGTGTTGATGCTTCCATGAGCTGTTACTGACTGGCAGGAACTTGTTCCTGTGTGCAGCACAGCTCCAAGCACCCCAGCTAACTTTTCTCACAAAACTTGTGGCAGAAATACGGTAAGGAGTACAGAGAAGAAGCAAGAACATAATGGAAACTGTCAGAATTAAGGTAGAAAACTTATTTTTATTTTATAGCCTATTCAGTTTCAAAGAGCAACCGGACAAGCCATGGAACCGGACAACTGAGTTCATGCTCTCGGTGCACAGAGCTGACTGGTGGTGTGGGTAATCTAGTTAAGCCAGGAAATCACTGAAGACTGGGGCGGGGAATGAAAGAAAGGGAAGGAGGGCATTCACTGTCTTTATTTCATGACAGGCTATGTTGTGTGAAGATAAAAAAACCCAACAAAAACATTTGCAATAAACTAGTAAATAAGACATCCATCGTACCTTCTGAATTTTCCACAGTCATCCCAAGAGCTGTACTACTAGAAGAGCACCTGTAAAACAGAGTTTTGAAATTATGGTAGTCACATAAATAAAGCAAAAGCAGATTAATGAAATTCTGTACTACAGGTCAGAATTAATTAAAATATTAAAAGGGAAGTAACAACTGGAAATGCTGCGCCGTTACCAACTCCAAATTATTATCACAAAACTCATATTTGATGCTTCTCTTAAAAGGCCTAATTTCAAGAGGCAAGAAGTTATACACAGAAAATCGTATTACATAAAATTTGTAATTCTTTATTTTTGGGGATATCATGGCTTTAAAGCAGTTTCCCTGAATTACTGCACCTTAGAAAGAAAATCCTGAACATAAATCAGAAAAGACATCAAGTGTTTTAGCGGCAGGATCTAGCTGAAACCAGTACCTTTTTAAAAAATATTTTAGACATGAGTAGCGTTTACACAAGGAGAAGACCCTGAGTCGGGATGCAGGGAAATCAGATCCGTTGAGTTCCACATGCCGTCTACAGAGCTGCAGACAGTACACTCACGTAACCACAGCTGTACAAGGCACATCCACATAAACTTGCTTCTGCTGTATACTGCAAAGCTGCTGCTGTGCTCAGTTCAGAGTCACAGCTCCAAGCGTTTTTTACATTTTACTGCCTTCAACACAAATTAACATTACATGAAAATACTACTTTTTTTTCCCTCGCGAAGTGATCTAACACAACAGCTTGACCGTAACTGGCATTCGCGTGTGCTTCCACACTGACCTTGACCCTGAGGGAGACGCCCTTAACATGCATTCATACCTCTGTTCTTTACAGTGATACTGCACAATTATAGCTGTTCCTATGTCACATAAACTTATTAGTTATGATTTTAACAACTCAGATGCGAGTTATATTTTGCCTACAGGGTACCCAGAACAGCGGGAACCTTTCATTTGAGGCATTCCCCGAAAGTAACCTCCCACCCCATCTGCTTTTTCGTGTAATCACTTAACAGCTCAAGGTCACTCCCGGGGCAGCGCAGAGCCCACCAAAAGTAGGGAAAAGCCCCCAAAGAAGCGTTCCCCCTCCCTAGGCCCTGACCACGCCATGCCACCCCGACCCAGCGTGCCCACCACGCATGCGCACAGCGCCCCCGTTGCCCGGCAACCCCCACTGCGCCTGCGCGGCCTTTCGCGCCTCAATTCCCTAGGCCACCCTACCCTCGCTGATTCCCCTACGGCACCACCGCCGCCGCCCTCCTCTTCCCTCCGCTGAGTGAACGGCAGAACCTTACCGGTATCGCTCTCGCCTCCCGCAGCACCGCCTGCTGAGCGATACCACTTGCCGCCAGGAGCTGCCCCCCAGACGCCGCGCCGCCATGCCGGCACTCGCGCAGTGGCCCCCGGGAAGGAGGGCGGTACCACTCCTGCGGCGGAGGGGGGGAAAGCCGCCCCTCCCCGGCGGTGGTACCCCCCGGCCCCGCCTGCCCGCGCCCCCGGGGCCGCGTGGTTTCTCCCGTGGCGCAGCAGCTTCGGCGGCAGCAGAGAAGGGCGAAGCACGGGCCGGGGATAAATCGCTCGCCCGCCATGAGGCCGCCGAAGGTGGTGCCGTGGCGGCGGCTGGTTGGTGTCTCCTTCGGGATGTACACGGCCGAGGAGATCAGGTGAGGATCCACGGCAGGCGGTGGGTCGTCCTGTTCCCCCGCCTCGTGGGCGCTGTAGAGGACTACAAGTCCCGGCGTGCCTCGCGCCACAACGCCAACGGGTCTCGATGGGCTGTGGGCGCGCGGCCTGATGGGACATGTAGTCCGGCTGCGCCTTGGCCCTCAGCAGCCACCGGGATGGCGGCAGCTGAGTACCCCCCGATCGTCGAGGGATGGGGGCTGCTGAACTCTCTGTGGGGCTCTCAGACCCATTGCGTATCTTGGGGCCGCTGGAGGTTCTGGAGGAGCAGGGAAGGGCTGTGGGGCCGGGAGCGATTCCTTGTGTGAGGCTGAGGGGAGCGGGGGAAAAGGGGCTGTGAGGGGACAGGGAGGCGGCCCTAGCTGTCTCAGGAGAGCCACTCGCTGGCAATGGAGCCGGGGGGAGGACGGCCGTTTCCATGTACTGTCAGGGGCAGAGGCTGCGGGGTGCGGCATAAACTCATTCTGGAAGGGTGAACGCTGCGCCTCTCTGGGGGGCCTCTCCTTGTCGGTGGCGGGGGTGGGTGTTGGCTTCCCCCCACCCCCTGCACCTCAGTGCCAGCAGGACCTGACAGAACCTGGAGAAGCCCAGTGCTCGTCAGGCTGGTCTTGTTCCTTGGTGGGCACGCTGCTGGAAGCCTGGCCTGGGTTCTAATCGCAGGTGTCCAGCACGGAAGAGAGCTTGCTGGTTTCGGCAAGGGGAAAATGTTCAGGTATTTTAGCACCAGCATAACTATCATGGAGCTGAGATCTTTGTTGCAGAGGGGTTTTTGCAGCTTTTTCCAGCAGGTCCTCTCTCCTGGAGTTCTAGGGAGCTGTCAGCATTTCTTTAGTGTTGGTGTGATGTGCAGCTGTCATCTTTAGGTGGTTTTGTTGGTTTTATACCTCTCCCACTGCTTGAGAAGACACAGACAAAATTACTTAACTTCTTAATAGAATGGCTAAAGATGTAAAAGAAATATTTGCTGTGGTATGAATGATTGTACTTGGACAATTAAATCAATGGTACAGAAATTCCCATTGCATGCGCGAAGTGCCCTCAAAAAGATGTTTTCATCAGTAAAATATCATATAGATACTATCTGTCAATGCTAGTTGTAGCATTCAAGTATATATCATGTGCCTGTTTACTGACATTGATTTTCTTTTTTTTTATTTTTTTCTTTCAACTTCAGGAAACTGAGTGTAAAAGCCATAACAAATCCTCAGTATTTGGATAATGTAGGGAATCCAGCCAGTAATGGACTGTATGACTTGGCTTTGGGACCTCCAGACTCCAAAGAAGTGTGTGCAACTTGCATGCAGAACTTCAGGAACTGCCCTGGTCATTTTGGCCATATAGAACTGCCTCTGACTGTCTACAACCCTCTGTTTTTTGATGTATGTATACGTAATTATTGTCTTGCTGGTGAAATGGGTTGTGGTGCTCCAGCTGCCATACAGTTTTTTAGTCCTTGAAAACAGTAAAGGTGCCGAGATCTGTCTTCTCTCTAAGTTTATGTGTAATAGCATCAAAGATAGTAGAAAAAGTTTGTTGTGTCATGATAGTTCAATAAAAATAGAATCCTGAGACTTTGCAAAACATACACTTTGTTGTAACTATTATTTTACTCAATATTGATCAACAAGACAAGGGGAATGTTGATCACTAAACTATATGACCGACTGTAGGGTGTCATGCCTTAATTAAATGGATGGTGCAGTAAAAATTTTTAGTTGTTTCTTTTAAATGACTGCTACAAACTCACATGAACAGCTACCTAGGATCTCCAAGTGCTTCCTGGACATTCAGGCCTTGTTTTTGTTCTGAATAACTGTGTTGTACATTCTGCCCAGTAGAGTAGGTCCTCTTATTCCAGAATAAATTCTAGAAAACTGGATCAACGTGGATAGAACCCAACAACCTATCCAGTAATATGCTGAAATAACGTGTGTGCCAAGTAAACGGAACAATATAGCATTGCAAGTTTGGTGTCAGCAGAGAGTTGAAAAATCCTAAGCTATATAAAAATCCATGAGTTTTTTCAATTAAAAAAAAAAAAAAAAACGGCTGTCAAGAAGATTTATTCCATCCGCAAGTCAGACACCTGTGCTTCTCATAGCTTTACAACTGTTGCATTTACATGGTATCTGGGATACCTAATGTAGAGCAGAGATTTCACTTGGTGTGCATCTTTTTGGGACAGGTGTTATAAGCTTGTTTTGAAAGCTACTGGTGATGGTGAAACTGTACATTTCGCCTAACTGCTTCATGTGGGTGTTTTTTTCAAAAGGTCATCTTTTAAATATGAAAGGATTCCTGTCTGTAAGGGTAGGATTTGCCTTGTTTTGGTTTTATGAAAGTTAGATGCATAATCTGATTGTACTTTTTAGCTCTTTCCAGAGTCTGAGGAGTGGGGCTATTTGCAGAGGAAGATTTATCTAGCCTGTAACAGGAACCTGAGTTGGGATGAATTTCCCTCCTTTTTTCCTCCCCATTTACAGTCGCTGGCTCCTGCATAGGCTACTAACTGAGACTAAAAAAGCTCACTTCCAGATGACTGAAGCTAGATGAGGTCCGTCCCATTTCTAGTGCTGACCCATCTCTGAAGTAAAATACTTCTATTTGACCAAGGAATAAAACCATAAAAACCAACAAAACACTGACATTTTTCTGAAGCTGGAGGAGAGTGTGGTTACATGAAGAATCTTGAGGGACACTGGTAGTACTTGTGACCAAAACATTTCGTTTTACTAGTGTGGAGTTTTGGGTACCACGTTGTCCTTTATGGGACAAATGGTTAGAAGCTGTAATTACAGCGCTATGTAAGAGCAGTCTTAGTCAGAGTTGCGATAGGTATGACAGGCTTTTCCTCATGACCTCTGTATCCGTTATGTAGATGGTCTGCAGATAGTTTGTCTACAGATACAGATTGTGCTTCGCATGTGAGTTTGTGTGGTTGCAAGAAATACTTTTTTTCAGTCTAATTCTTTATGATAAATTTAACAATTAGTCTAGTTTCTCAATTACAGTAGCACTTTCTTTCAATTCAGACAAATCTATTTGCTTGTTTACTGTGCAAGCTACTAAATCTACCAGGATAACTTTTCCCCCTTTTCTTTCCAGAAATTATACCTTCTAATTCGAGGTTCGTGTTTAAATTGTCACATGCTGACATGTGCTCGAGCTGTGGTTCACTTACTGCTAAGTCAGCTGAAGGTTCTGGAGAAGGGATTGCTTCATGCCGTTCATGATCTTGAAGTCATTCTGAACAGGGTAAGTACTGTGTATTTCTCCATTCTTTTTTTGAGTTGGTAGCCCTGTAACTACAGAGCTTTCCCAATTTCTTTTATTCTGTTTCTTTTAGTTTTTAGAGCAATGTGAAGATGCAACAGGTTCAGAAATTGAAGAAGAGTTAAATCGCCATGTTCAGGAAATATTACAAAGTTATCAAATAAGGGATCAGTGTTCAAATGTAAGTACAATCAGTGCTTCTCCTGAGATCTTAGGGTTTGTCCTCTTAAAATAGTAATGTGCTGAAGAAAGTTTGTCTTGACTGTATGAACTCCAGATTTTGTCCTAGAGTTCTGAACTGTGTTATATTTAGAGGGCTTTCTGGGTGAAATGTCTGGAATTAAGCTTAAAAAGACTTTATTTCCTGTTAGTATAACTATTAGGTTTGTGGAAAATACACTTTGTGTAGGGAAATGTTTTAGTGGTGTAAATATCATAAAAATAATATGATGCTATTGTTAGCGCATTACGTACAGATGTTGTTTCTTCTCTGTATTACGCTCCAGCTGTTTTGAGCTGCAGAACTTTTTTTTTGAGAACTCATGCATCCAGCAAATTTGCAGAATTACTTACAGTGAAATTTTTAGAAAGTGTTATGTAATTGAATTCTCATTTCCATTTAAGTGCAGTTTAATGTATATTGTTAGTTTAAAGGAAAATGTTAGTGAAAAAGATATTTAAAGGTCTAACATCTTAGAGCAGATTTGTTTGTAAGCCAAGTTTAATTTCTTAAGCACTTGTTTCAAAACTAACCTTGAACACTTTGGAAACATACATTCATGAGTAGTCGAAATTATTTTTGTCAGTCTTCTGTCTTCTTATATCATCATTAGAGAGAAGCTTTAAAATTTAGTATTGACTTGAAAAATGAAGACTATTTATTAAATAAATTTAAAAAGGAAGGTGGTGAGCGTTGAGAGGTGTATGTTTCCAGGAAAATATGGGAAGATGATGGGAGAATGCTAGAGATCAAGGCATGGATTAAATCAATACAAGGATGTGTGTGCATTAATACTAATAATGTTTGTGTTGATAGTTAACATAAATTATGTAGCGCTTAATAAATTCTTCATATCAAATGTGTTAATTTATTTTTATTATTTCATTATTTTTAAGTCCTTTTTCTTTTTTTCCTTTATCAGGTAAAAAATGTGTGCGAGTGTAGAAATAAACTGATAACACAGTTCTGGAAAGCGCATATGGGTTCAAAGAAATGCCCAAACTGCAAGTAAGGTTAACTACATGAAGAAGTAAATAGCTGATGTAAAGTAAAATATTGTGAGCATTTTTATTAACTTTTACCTGTCTTTCCTGGTTTTCTTTTTTTTCCTTTTAAGATCTAGGAGATCACTAGTGCGAAAAGAGCATAACAGCAAGCTGACAGTAACCTATCCTTCTGCAGTGTACCATAAGTCTGGAGAGGAAGGCATTCTGGATGAACCAGCAGGTAGAGTATTTGTCTTCCCCTGAAATACATTTGCACTTATTTTCCTATGTTTAAGGTGCGCAGATTCTTAGCAGTGACTTGTGACTCATTTATAAAAAATTTAAATAAAACAGTAAGCTCAGCAGTAGGGGAATACTCAACTCGGTTAAATTTCTCTATTTGGAAGCCTTCTATGCTTTTGCAACTTTGAGTGTCTTTATGTCAGAAAAAGAAGTACAAAAGCATAATCTATGTCAACTCTAACGTGGTTTTGGGACACTTCATTTTTGGCAGGTAGATCATTTTCTGCTAGATTTTTAAAATAGACTAGATAAAAAATAACTAGGAGGAAGATAACCAACCTTACTTCAGAAAGAAAATTGGGTAATGCGAACGTCTTAAAGAGGTTGAGGTATTGGGTAATACGAAGTCCTCTTAAAGAGGAAAAGATAGTGAAAGTAGGTCACACTTTCTAGGCTAAATTAAGCTAGTCTTTGAATCACTTTAAACTTACTTTTCTCTTCTTGTTGTATCCTTGATCCTTTACATAACCAGGTAGAATTGAAGCAGATTTGTGTGTGAGTTCTTTAACCCTTAGAAAAGATCTATATAGAGAGCTTATTCCATTTGCTTATTCTGTTGTCACTTTTCAGTGACAACTATGATTTCACTCCTTTAAATTGTAGGGTGCTACTTTGGGCTTTTTATTTGAGCCCCTTTAGGACTGTCCAAAGTGTGGGGGCTTGTTTTATTATGCTAGTGAAGAAAATAGTTGTTCTGTAAGGTCTGGTGATTTGCCAGATTTAGAATACCTTGCCTTACCGCAGAAAACTTCAAAACTAACCATATTCTCGCAGTTAACATTCACAGCTGAAGTACAGGTAATAAGTATCTTGCTCCTGTCAGTGTTCAAAGCCCAAGGCTGTAACACTGCTTGATTACTTTCATTACACGAAAGTATTATATCTTCTGAAGTGGGATGGACTGTACAGTTATGTTCATTCTGCATAACCTGTGTCACGGCTGCTCATTGTATTGAATCTTGGAAGGAGTACTTTTAACTTTGGCATTGATATATCTGTGTTTAAGGGATGGAAAGGTTTTCTATGTGAAGGAATCGGGGACTGAAGTTTCAGTGTGGAAAAATCTGGATTTCTGGACCTTGGCCAAAAGAAAAGTAGGAAACTTTATCTGAGGTCATGGGAGAATTGCTTTTTGTAGAGTCCCGTACTCTGACTTTGCTGGGACACAAGGGGCTCACCTGCAAGAGGAGTGGAAGTTGAGACCTAAAATCTCTGGCTTTTTAAAACGTGTTTTCCTTCCTTGCCAAAATACAGTTAGCCCAGACTCTAACTTATAATACAGACGGATTGCTGACTGTTGCTGTTGTCTCATCCAATTGGGTATTTCATGGGAACCTTGATCTCACTAGCAATACGTGAAGCCCACTTCTGTGCTCACCAGCTGCAGGTTGACTCTTGATTTGTGTTTTGGTCAGTGGATGAGATCATTTGGAGGAGTCCAGCTCACCATTAATCAAATAAAGCATATGCTTTAGATGTTAGAAGTTGAGTTTTATTTCAGTTACTTATATTGATATCCATTAGTCACTGAAATGGCTTATTTTTTCCATACTGAGAAGGCTGTTTAGTTAATTTCATATTCCCAAGGTGAACATGTTAATGACAATTTTAATGTAGATGTCAGCCAGTGTATTTTGTATGTATTTCCATTCCTTCTCTGAGCTGGAAGCATTTAGCATTATAAACAAAAAAACTTTCAAAGTAACCTCTTGTGATTTCTTTTTTTTTTCTTTTTTTTTCTTTTTTTTTTTTTTTCTCCAGGTATTGAGGAAAGCCAGGTAGGTAAGAGAGGGTACCTGACACCGATGACTGCCAAGGAATACATCCTGTCTCTGTGGAAGAATGAAGGTAACGGTTGTTAAGAGCAACACTACTTTGTGTTCTGTATCATTTAGCGGACAAAGTCTGCAAATGTTCCTGTATGAGCTCCTTGTCAAATCTTTGTCTTTTGCCTTAAGGGCTCCTTGCTGCAAGATAGATTTTTGTCACAGGAGGATGGGTTGATGTTTATATGGTGCTGCACCTAATATTCCCCACAGTTACATCGGTTAAAGACTGAGAATGTATTTAGCAGTCTCTGCTTTTGAGTTCCCTGTACTCTGAATCTATCTGCAGTTGCCAGGAGAAACCAAAGCATTTTCATTTATCAGTCACAGCTAGTGGCTGGAAACTGTTTCTTCCTGCTGTTTTGCTTTTTTCTTTTGCTGTACTCTATATTTATGTTCAGAGTTGTTTCTGAAAAATGAAGTATGTGGCCAAAAAGAACAAAGGCAATTCTTTCTAAAGTATGCCTACGTGTTTTTATTTTAAACAAGCTCACTAGGATTTAACTTAGCAGATTCTCTTGACTCGCTTGATGAAATGCGTGTGGGGATTTGCATTCCTAAACAATAGCAGTGCTAATAAGTTTATCTTTTCTATTTTATCTTTATAGGTTTCTTTTTGCGTTATCTCTTCCCTGGGATGGATCCCCATGACAGTTCGGGATTCAGTCCAGACATGTTTTTTTTAGATCTACTTGTGGTTCCACCTTCAAGGTAAAAATTCCCCCCCAAAACTTTTGTAGAAATCATAGGGTTTATTGCATACTTTTTGCAGGAGTTGGACATGCAAACATCTGTAGTACCGACACTGGCCTGCTAAAGTGTCAGTGGAGTGTTTAAAAAAAAAAAAAAATAATAAAAATCACAGCAGTAACTGATTATGAGTTTTATTATAACTTAAAATGAGTTTGTTAAAGGACTGAAATACTAATTATGATAAAATGTATTTTAGTATTAATATTTTAAATTATTATAGAGTATTGTAACTGTATAATACTGGTAGAATTTCTCGTTAAGGAATCATTCCTCTTTTATGACTGTTCCAGGATAATATATGATTTTTTTAAATGCTCACTGTTAGTTTATAGGGATTATTTTTCATTAATTTAAGACTTCGTTTAGAATGTTTGAGGCTTGTTATGCTACTTCTCAGTGGTTTTAATCTTCTAAAGTAATTTTGATCTGCTGTAGGTATCGTCCTGTGAATCGTCTTGGAGACCGACTGTTTACAAATGGTCAGACTGTGAACTTGCAGGCAGTCATGAAAGATGCCAAACTGATACGGAAGCTCTTGGCTTTCATGGCAAAAGAACAATGTCAGCCAATAAAAATTACAGAAGAAATACAAACAGTAAGATTCACTCTTTATCTTATTCTTTGGTTTTTGGATATGTGGATTGAGTTCAGGTAGGCTCCTGTTTGAACTGTTCAATAACAATTTTTGCCTGGGCTGTTGGAAGTTGTCTCCACAGCCATTTTTTTTCTTTTTTATTCTCATGCCTCTTTCCACTCACCTTCCTGGTGCAGAGCGAAAAATACTTCTACGCAGACTCCTTTAGGCATGATTTTTGTATTAGATAACTGTATGTGAGACATAACAGGCTCCTGTTACTAGAGAATGAAATATGTACAGCACAAACAGTTCATAATAAAACTTTTCCAACATCTCATTGAAAGAAAAATGATGGGGGGGGAAAAAAGCCACTTTTATCTTTTAAGCCTAGTAGAGCCAGTTGTGATCGTGGTTGGTTTTGACCACTGGTGTCTAAAGAGAAACAAAAAATTCACAAATAACGTTAATTAGTAACAATGTATGTCACCATGCCTCTTTTCATATTTGTTCATGAACTGTATTATTGAGGGTTCTTTGATAATGGACTTATTTTCATCTGACTTGATTTATATACTATACGTAAAATATTTTGAAAATATTTTTAGTTACTCAGAATTTAGCCACTAGGTGGAGATATGTTTTTAAAATGTTTCATATGACAGGAGGTTAATGTGTTTTGGATGTGTGGTATACCGACTTTTAGACTGTGAAAGCAAAGCAATGTAGGTGATGAAAGCTCTTGGATTTAAGTTATTTTTATCTAAGAACAGGACTTTCTGGTAGCACAGTGATTCATAGCACAGACTGACTAACCAGTAACATCTGATTTGTAAAGAGGACTGTCACTTACCAGGAGATGATTGATTAACAATCATCTTTTAAAATCCCACTGGTATATGTAGCTGTGATGTTTGTTGATCTCCCATCCAAGTCAGTTTATGAAGCTTGACAGTAGACCTGTCTGAGGCACTTGGTTGTAATAATTTGAAAATTAAATGTACATTGTTAATAGGGTTAGGGTTTTTTTCTTTTTTTTTTAAAGTTAGTGTCTTTAATGAGGTGTAAAATAGTGGCTAATGTTTCATTTGCTATTTAATGTTCTAATTTCAGCCTAGTAAATGGAAGGTATTTTTTTGTTAAGTTCAAGTTTCTGATTTCTCTTTCTATAGGAGACAGGAGAGAATAATGAACCTCTGGACCATTCTGTCCTGACAATGATAACAGGACAGACCATTGCAGATAAGCTGTACAATGCTTGGATTCGTCTTCAGAGCCATGTCAACATTGTATTTGATAGTGACATGGACAAACTAGCGACAGAAAAATACCCTGGTATTCGTCAGGTGGGTAGCTGGCAGAATCTTAGAGACTCGAGACTTTGTGTGTCATGGACAGTGAAAACAAGAAGTTGATGGCATAAGAAAAAAGTGAAATATTTGTGGTTAGTATGTAGGCATTTTTGCAATACTTGTCACCGTAATGTCTGGAGCATCTGTCTGATGTTGCATGCTTTCACATTTTAATAATTAACTTAACTTCTGTTTTCAAAGCTATTAGAGAAAAAGGAAGGACTATTCCGCAAGCACATGATGGGAAAGCGTGTGGATTTTGCTGCTCGATCAGTCATTTGCCCCGATATGTACATTGGTACCAATGAGATTGGCATTCCTATGGTAAGAATAAATAAAGGAGCGTTTCTTTTTGGTGCTTCTGGGAACTGAACTACACTGTAACACTTTCACCTATATAGTAAGTAGTTTAAAATGTAGAGATTTTCTGACTCATCTGGACTCTTTCCTCTCCAGTGTGTCATAGTTGTATGTTAGTTACTACTGTGCGTTAATAGAGAAGGAGCATTGAAGACCAGGAAATTCTTACCGTTACGCAGAACACCACATCTGGGAAAGAGGTTTTAAAAAAAAAAAAAAAAAAAGCTGTACTTGCTTCCTGGGATTATGGATTGGTGCAAACTTTATAAGTAGATCCTTTTTTCCTGTGTTCTTTGTACAGTGTATCTTCTAACAGTTATGGCAGCCTTTAAGAAAAGGCCATAATTACATCACCAACTTCATTCATCCTTAATGATTTTTAACCACACAGATGAGACGAAGCCTGAATTCGAGCTTTGCATTGTATCGTCTTTTCTGCTTGCCTTTCTGCATATAGTGGACCTGGTGATAATCTGCTTTTTCTCTGTATTTGTCAGTTTGTTTGCAGAATCTAAAATCATACTTTCTTTTTTTTAATTGCTAATTGAGTTTTCCTTTTCTACTGCAGTAGAAAATCATAAAAAGGACATTGTTCCTATTCTTTTGGTAGATGGTTTTAAAACAGAAATGTATTTATTTGGCACGACAGTAGATTAAGGAGTAGATGCATTCACGAGCTTAAAGTAATTTATGCTTACATTGTATGAGTTAACATTTGACACTGTTTTCTCAGTGACTTAGTACTGTTTTAAGCCAAAGTTGAGCAACTAGTTATTTCTCTCCTCTTTTCCCTCCTGTCTAGGTATTTGCTACCAAACTGACTTACCCTCAGCCAGTCACTCCCTGGAATGTCAAAGAGCTGAGGCAGGCTGTCATAAATGGCCCGAAAGTTCACCCTGGGGCCTCCATGGTCATTGATGAAGATGGATCTCGTACAGTGTTGAGTGCAAGCAGCCTGACCCAGAGGGAAGCCATAGCCAAGCAACTTCTCACTCCCTCTTCAGGAGCACCCCAGTCAGGACTGAAGATTGTGAGTATGACAAAGGGCTTGTTGAAGCCTTCCTACGCCTGTGGTAGTTTTTTTTTAAAAATAGCACTGCTACTGACCTTGCTAGTGATTCCAATAGGCCTGCTCACAAAGACTTCTAGGGCACAGTTATCTTATCTTTTAGTAGGTGGCTGAGAAAAAGTTGCCGGGGGATGTGTGAAGAAAAGCTTGATTCAAAAGCTTGAGAAGCTTGAAAAGCTCCTTCAAATTCCAAGAAAAACCATTTTTCCGTCCTGAATTTTACTCTTCTCTTAATGTGCCGAATGTGGCATTCATCTTGACAAGATGGGGAGTAGTCTTTCTTTTACAGCTGACTATTCTTGGGAATAAAATATTCCATAAGATGGAAGATAAATGGATCTTTATTCCAAGATAAAATTTATCTTGGAAGATAAAATACTGTTTTCATTTTATGCTTTTATGTCCCTCTGCCTCCCTGCCCTTCTCATCCAGTTCTGTCTTTTTTTTCCTCTTCTCTATCTGGAGGAGTTTTTTGGTGGTAGTTCTGAAGGCTGAAATTCAGTATACTTGTAGAGTAGATACAGCACAAGCAGTGGATGTGACCTGTCTTCCAGGAGAGCGTTGCCTGTGTGTATGTACAAAGTAAAGCCCTCTGTTCTGTGTCAGCCATGTTGATAGTGAAACCAAGCAGGGAAGGAGTGGTTTCTGTTTTAGTGCTGATTGCTGTAACCTGGGATACATCTTACCATCACCGTATCATTTTACTGACGACAAAACGAGAAACAACCACACTGATATCCATCTGTTTGTATAGACGTTAACATTTGTGAAATGCTTAGTGCTGTCTCTGAAGAATAGCCACAAGCACGGTGAAAGATTAGATGACCTTTAAAAGTCCCTTCAAACCCAAAGTATTCTATGATTCTATGGTCAGTTGTTTCTTTGGAGCTGCTGGAGGGTTGGAGTTCTCTGTGCTACAGTTCAATCAACCTTTGCAACTTCTTAATAACTGTATTTCCTTCTCTTGCAAGAGTTGAGAATTTATTACTTAGCTGCTAGTGCAAAAGTTTTGATGATGTATAGTCTTTTCACAATGACTGTTACGCGTACCCCTGTCTCTAATAGAGGCGTGGTAGAGATATAATATATGACCAAGTATTTCTGTGGTATAGACTGTATAAACTGTTGGTAATCACTTAAATGGATGTATGGGTGTTACTGACAGAGAAATTAAAATGAAATAGTATTGAGAGACTCTGTTCTAGGTAAGAATATATTGTGTTGTACTCAAACGTGAAATTACAACTTAAAGATCCCTGGCCTCTACTTCAGCTGCTGGGTCATATTATTACCTTATTCTAGGTTGTCCAGTGCTGGGTGTATGGCAACAGGTATTATCAATTCAGCCCAGTGGGTTTTGGGTAAATAGTTTGTTTTCTCATTTACAAAAGGCATAATTTTCTTTCTTTTCAGTCTTTGATCCCTATATTGCCAAGAGAGAGGAGAGATTGGTAGAGTGTGGCTTGCATGCTGTTGACTTGATTTGATCGCTGTGGTTTGTGGGAGTTAATGGAGGATATTCAGCTTTACAGTGTGGTTTGGTGGAGAGCAGAGGGCATTCAGGGGCAAGTAGTCTTGATTTCTCTTACAAAGTTTTGCGCAGAACATTAATACAAGGAAGAAAATAAATTGGATGTGTATATTTTAAGTTACAGTCTTTTCAGAGGCATGCAACCAAAATTCTCTTGCAGGTATGTCGACACATTAAAAATGGAGATGTCCTTTTACTGAACCGCCAGCCCACTCTTCATAGACCCTCCATCCAAGCTCACCGGGCCCGAATCCTGCCTGGAGAAAAAGTGCTGAGGCTTCACTATGCCAACTGCAAGGCTTACAATGCTGATTTTGATGGTGATGAAATGAACGCCCATTTTCCACAGAGCGAGCTGGGTAGAGCAGAAGCCTACACCTTAGCTTTTACTGATGAACAGTATCTGGTTCCAAAGGTAAGTAAAACTGTCAGATAAACTTATTCCTATGTGAAATCACTGTGATTTTTTTTGGTTTTTGTTTTGTTTTGTTGAATGACAAATGATTGTTGCGGGGTTTTTTTTATAATTCTGAAATTTATTCCTGGTTTCTGTTCTGTCTCCGCTTGTGGTTCTCTTCGTCTAAAGAAGGCCGAGCACATCCAAACAATATCATTCCTTTTAATGTTAGTGTCCAGAGGAGATTTAGTGGAGAGTTGTGCTGTGATGACGAGTTCTTTACAAATCACTTCAGTGTTTTCATCCTGCTGGAATAATTTTGGGAGCTGCTAGCACATGACTTCTTACCCTCCAACCCTTTTTTCTTGTTATCTCTCTAGGATGGGAAGCCACTTCCTGGCTTAATCCAGGATCACATGATTTCTGGAGTCAGCATGACAATCCGGGGCTGCTTTTTCACCAGAGAGCAATATATGGAGCTTGTTTACCGAGGACTAACAGACAAAAAAGGAAGAATTAAAATCCTTCCCCCTGCCATTGTGAAACCACAGCGATTATGGACAGGAAAGCAGGTAGTTTATAATTTATTGGTTAAAGAATGCTGGTGGTTCCAAAGTAAGCAGAATGCTCATGTTAAAACCAGTGCTGCTGAGGGTTGCTGAAAAGCCAGATCCCATCATCTAATCAACACCATGTAGATCTTGGTGTGTGTTATTTGAGCTATCAGAGTCGTCTTTCGTTTAAAATGACAATATTAGAATAGTACTTTTAATTGCTGCTCTGAACAGTGTTGCAGATAGAAGTATAACCCTGCATTTTGTGGGCATGGGAGCAGAGAAGGAATTTGTTGGTCCTAATAAACTAGGTTATGCCAGTCAGTGCTTTTAAATCTCTGAACTTAAAGGCTGTGGGTAAATGTTCTGGTATTTGACTCTTTGGTTGAAATCATCATTAGGTTGATGTAGTATCTGGGAAGCCCAAGTCAATGCTCCATTTGCTGCTATTTAATAGAGTTTAACATTCAGTCCAAGTATTATGTCTCATAACGGAGTGGGGGAAATTGTCTGCCAGTTTTTCTTGTAGAACCCAACAGACAATGCTTTTCTTTTTTTTTTTTTTTTTAATATATAGATATGTATGTACATATCGATTTATTGGAAAAATCTTTGGTGCCATATGTTTCTGAATAATTGTGTCTCAGCTCATTGACCTTTCAAAGGCTAGAATAGCAAGAGGATATTTCTGTCTTGTAAACTTCAGATTTCTGAGTTTTTAAAGCTTTGCTGTCAGTGGAAAAATACATATAGAATGTTGCTTTTCTCCTCCATGCCAAATTCTTTACGTTGAGAAGGGAATATAGCAAATAAATAGTTCCTGCCGCTCTTCCTGCTTCTTTATAGGTTGTTTCTACATTGTTAATAAACATCATTCCAGAAAAACACCTCCCACTGAATTTGACTGGGAAAGCTAAGATTGGTGGAAGAGCCTGGGTAAAGGGACCTGCAAACAGATGTCTAGATCTTGTTTCAATGTGTGAATCTCAGGTATGCTGGTGAAGCAGCTCTGGAGGTTGGGCTGGGCTGAATTGGAAAAAAATTGTGTATAGAGTAGAGGAATGGGAAGGGAAGCAGGGGATAACAAAGTTAAAACCAGATATTCAGCAACAGTTACTGCCAGAAGGTGGTGATTAAAGGATAGGCCTGGGGGTCAGGAAGAACTGTTCTGTTCTTGACTGATACAGATTCCATCTGTTTTTGTTGGACCATGTGTCTTCATTGTTTGACTTTATAGGTGGAAAAATACAGATGGCGTTAGAAGTTTTATTTCTGCTATAAATTCTGGAAGTGTAGATAACCTGATCATATTTAACTGTTCACCAAATGTGGGCTTTACAAACTTAAACCTATTTTCATGTAGATTACACAGAAAAACCTGTAGAGATCATAAGATCAAAATTTCTGTTTTCCTGAATAGCTGCATTTTATTTTTCAGGTTGTTATTAGAAATGGGGAATTACTATGTGGAGTCTTGGACAAAGCTCACTTTGGCAGCTCTGCCTATGGCCTTGTCCACTGTTGCTATGAAATCTATGGGGGTGAAACCAGTGGGAAAGTGCTAACATGTCTAGGACGCCTCTTTACTGCTTATCTGCAGCTGTACAGGGGATTTACAATGGGTGAGTAACACAAGGACTAATTCACCAATGCTGTTGTGCAGCACCTCCTGAGATACAAAACAGATATTGCTGGGCATAATACATGCTAAGAGTGCTGTAAATAAAATTTTGCAAGACTGTCCTTGAGTGGGATAGCTGTTTGCCAGCCTTTGTTCTGGCTGGTGCCTAGCTGGCCTTCGAAGCATAAAGAGAATGTATGATCTTGCATATGTCCGTCACATTCTCTCTTCTTTCCTGCCTAGTCGAAGTGTAGACAGTCTAAATGTCTTGTGTTGAAATTTTGTTTATATCAAAACCTCCTATGAGTCTTTGGTTTTACTTCTCTGAAAAAGAATTGTTGTATAGAAACCAGAGCAACTGATAAAGCAAGATGGAAGAATTTTTAGGGGTTATTAATCAAGTCTTGCATATCTCATCCTACTGTAAATCTTTTGCTAAATGTTTGACTTTCATACAGCCTTGCAAACTCATACAAAAATGCACTTGGCACACAATAAAGATTTGACCCTTACTGTACTCTCTCCTCTTGCAATAGTTGAAATATTTCAAATTATATGTAGAGCTTTACAAGATGTTTTTATACTAATGAAATACTTATAGTATATAACAGCAGGAGGGTTTAAATTGGCTTTGATCTGAAGGCACAATATGATCACTTAGAGTTATGTAGACGTAGTCAACTGTTAGACAGCAGTAATGAGGAACCAACAGACTGCTCTGAGCCAAGGGAAAAGGAAGGAGATCTTTTGAAGTGAAGAAGGTGATTAAGGTAAGACACAGAAAATGAATCTTGAGAGCCAGGGTGCAAAAACTAGATAGGGAAAGATCACGGGCCTGGGATCACTAGGGAGTTAAAACATCAGAAAAAGAGCAGTGGGACTGGGGCAGGAGTCTGGGATTTGATGCAGATGAGGTGATTTGGGACTGAGCAAAATGAGACTTTGGGATGAGATGAATAAGGTTCAGAAGGAGATAAAGTAGAAGAGGCAAGGTTGTAATGGGAAAAGGAGAGCAAGGCTGGACAGAAAGAGTGAAAATAGAGGGACATGCGATGGGGACGTAGGCTCCTTTGCCTTGTAAACATGTATGCAGCTTACTAGTAAAGTGTCCTACTTGTCCCCTTACAAGTGCTGTAACCTGGAAGGAACCTCTGGAAGTGATCTAACCCAGTTCCCTGCTCAAAACAAGTCCTGCCAGATGAGCCTGCACCGGGCTATGTCCAGTCAACTTACGAATATCTCCAGGGATGGTGATTGTGCAACCTCTCTGGGTTCCCGAGACAGCATTTGACTGTATACATTGTCAAATTGTTTTTCCTCTTGAAGAAAATTTTGTTTCCTTGTATCTTTAAAGGACAAACACGTCGTTTGGCATCTCCTCATCCATCATGTTCTCCAGCCAGTTTAGTGACGCTGTAAGCTATTTACAAATAGCTTATAGGAGTTAGGATTCCAACTTTTGATTTGTTCTAAACTGTTGTTCTCCTGGTCCTGCCATCACAAGAGTTTGTATTTTTAGTTTACCTTTTTAAAAAAGCTAGGAAATGACAGATTCTGCAAAGTTCAGCTAATAGGAACTTTGAAGTGGGCGGAGGAAAAGAAACAGTTTCATGTGACTGGCCTGTAACACATTTGTTTGTGCAAGTGCACTGATTAAGATTTTATAGAACTGTTGAAGTTAAGACTTTTTAAGTTAGGAAGTTGGTTTTGCACCCTTAAAGCTTAGCTTAGTTGATGTTATGTGGGTTTTTTGACAGCTTATGCCTTCTCCCTCCAAAAGCCACTCAGAATTTTTTTCTTTTCAAACTGCAGTTAGTCTGATTTTAACAATTATTTTAATTGTATCTTTAATTGTGACTTTCTTTTCCAGCTCTTTGCTCTCAAAATCCCTGACATCAAATGTGGTTCCTTCCTAGATCCTTTTTTAGTTTAGAACATTATGCTCTGTCTCTCTTCTTTAACAGGGATTGAAGATATTTTGGTAAAACCTGAAGCAGACCACAGAAGAAAAAAAATCATTGAAAAGTCAAGCCAGCATGGTATTGAAGTAAGTCTGTCTTGCAGAATTTTTTTCTCCCACCATAATTAAAAATTTTTGAAATCTTGCCCGGTTTAATCATGCCTGCTTTGCACCTAAAACCCCCCATATTTTACTTTCAGGCTGTTAGAGCTGCTCTTAATTTGCCAGAAACAGCATCATGTGAGGAAGTCCAAGGAAAATGGCAGGATGCCCATCTCTGCAAAGACCAGAGGGATTTTAACATGGTTGATATGAAATTCAAAGAGGAAGTAAACAATTACAACAATGAAATTAACAAGGTTGGCATTGAGGCATCTGTGTTATACTAATCTTGTTTGAAGACTTTCTATTAAGTTAATGTTGATGAAGGGTGCCTGACTGTTCTGGAGGCTGAATCTTTCCATCTGTCCCTGGCATGAGGCTTCACATACTGCCTCACCACCTCAACCTTGTCCTCCCTGAATGAGAAGGTAGCTTAATATTCAGGATGCTTTTAAAATTATAAATAGGAATGCTTGTGATTACTCGTTGTTTCACTTTTTTAAAGCCTTCAACAGGAATTGCTTTGGTTTAATGTTTTATTAATAAGGTTTTGTTCCCTTCCCCCCACCACAACTCTTTAGGTTTGTATGCCCCTTGGTCTCCACAGGAGCTTTCCAGAGAACAATTTGCAGTTGATGGTACGGTCAGGAGCCAAAGGATCCACTGTAAATACAATGCAGGTAATGACAGCTAGAATACTTAGCAGCTACATGTGTTGATGTGATTTGTCCTGGAATGTAAGCTATTGAGAAGCTCTTGTGAACATTTTAATTTTTTTTACTATGTTTTTCAAGAAGAAATGTTGAACTTAGTGAGCAAAAAGTTGGATGGAAAAATGATGTTTCCTTTTTTCCTGTCTACATTTAGATTTCTTGTTTGCTGGGCCAGATTGAGTTGGAAGGTCGAAGACCTCCGCTGATGGCATCTGGCAAATCACTGCCATGTTTCCAGCCTTACGATTTTTCCCCTAGCTCAGGAGGATTTGTGACTGGCAGATTTCTCACTGGGATCAAACCTTCTGTAAGTTTAATACTGCTTGTGCAGTTTATTGTGAAGTTTATTTTAATCTTGGTATTTTAAAACAGAGTGTCTGCGATTATAGATAGATCAGCTTTGTTCACCTGTTTTCATATGTAGCTTTTGAGAAAGAATGTAAATTACCTATCTTGGTGTACTTCTTAGCAGAATGCTGAAGGTATTGTGCTTATGTTTAGGAATTCTTCTTTCACTGCATGGCTGGCAGGGAAGGTCTTGTGGATACAGCTGTCAAAACCAGCCGTTCTGGATACCTACAAAGGTAAGAGGCTTGTTTTAGAATTTGAGCCTTTAAAAGGTCCTTTTGGTTGGTTGATTGGGGGTCGTTTGTTTTTTTTTTGTTTGATTTTTTTTTTTTTTTGGTAGAGTACTGTAGACTGGAAGAAGCGCCTGCGTTGCTTAGATTAACTTCAGTGTACTTGCTTTTTGGAAAAGTGTTTGTTGTCTGAGTGTTGAATGTTTGTTCTAAGGCCGACTTTCTAGAGGACTAGATCAAGTAGAACTTTATAATCTGTAACTTATCTCTGTCATATAGCAGCAGCAATGAGAAATCTTTGTTTCTGGTACAAGTAAAGATGTACAAATTCCAGGCAACTCTAGGTTGTCTTGGCCACATTGTGTGGTGCTCTCCTTTATTCAAGCAACACCTCCAGTATATAGAAGATGATAAAACTTTTTAATTGTTTCAGAGGGTAGTGAGCAATTCTAAAGGAGGGATTACCCCCTTCTTTCAGACAACTGCTTAAGAGTGACAGCAGAAATAGAGAGTAATTTGTTATTTCATTTTAAGTCACTTCAGTCCAAGGAAACTGGAGGAAGCAACATACAGATAGCTTTGCAATATTATTACACGTTTCACTTGTATGTTGTGTCTGTATGATTTTGGCTTCCAGAACTCCTGATCAGCCCTTAAGTACACTTAAGATATTAATGAAAACAGTATTTTTCATGTTAGAGTTGTATCATCCTTGTTGCTTTGTAGCCTCTTAACAGTGTTGTGTTGGTTTTGGTTTTTGTTTTTTTTTCTTTGGAACAGGTGTATCATAAAACATCTGGAAGGACTGGTAGTGCAGTATGACCTGACTGTACGAGATAGTGATGGCAGTGTGGTGCAGTTTCTGTATGGAGAAGATGGGCTTGATATCCCTAAAACTCAGTTCTTACAACCCGAGCAGTTTCCTTTCATTGCAGATAACTATGAGGTATAACACCTGAATCTTAAGTATTTATTATTGGGGTGAAGCGAAAGACTGAAATGCACGGTTAACATCTGGCATATCTGTTAGGGATCCGTCAGCATAGTTGTTTCTCTCAGTCACTCTGATTAACCTATGTTTTTATTTGCCATCGTATTCAAAATATGGAAGTGAGTCTTAAGTCTGTGGCATAATTTGAGCAGTCTCAATTTCAACAGAGCACCAAGTGCTCTCCTTATTCTCATCTATTCTAATTCTGCAGTTGGATTCAGTACAGATGACTTTACTCTTCAGTCTGTCAAGTTTAATTAACTTCCTTTTACCAGTATCATCACTGGTTACTAAAGAATGGCAACAGTCACAGAAAGATGTAAGGAGTTTTGTCTCAGTTGGATTGAAAACCATTTTTTAAAATTGTTTTACAGCAGCTGAACATTTTGAGTGGCAGCAGATGACCTTTTCAGTTTGCTTTGCCTTTTCTGCTATAGTGAGCATGGAGAGAAGAATAATCATACATATAACTTTCTTATAGGTAATCCAGAAGGCAAACCATCTGAATGAAGCTTTAGCAAGGATGGAGTCTCACCAAGCTAACCAGCAGTTCAAAGCCATCAAGAAGTGGCGAGCCAGGCACCAAAACTCTGTGCAAAGAGAAGGGGGTTTTCTGATGTTTTCACAAAAGAAGATGGCAAGTGTAAAAGCACAAATTCCAGGAGGAGAAATCAAAAATGGAAGAGATCCTGCTACTTTACAGGTAACACAGAGGCAGCTGAATTGACCAAGCCCTTTATAACAGTTGCAGAATTCAGTGATTTTTATATATATTTTTTTAATGGCTTTTTATAGGATCCTAGAATCATTTAGGTTGGAAAAGACCTTTTAAGATCTTTGAGTCCAACCGTAAACCTAGCACTGCCAAGTCCACCACTAAACCATGCCCCTAAGTGCCACATGCACACATCTTTTATATACCTCCAGGGATGGTGACTCAACCACTTCCCTGGGCAGGCTGTTCCAGTGGTTGATAACCCTTTCCATGAAGAAATTTTTCCTAATATCCAATTTAAACCTCCCCTGGCACAACTTCAGGCCATTTCCTCTATTGGTTATTACTTGGGAAAAGAGACCGACCTCCACCTCACTACACCCTCCTTTCAGGTAGTTGTGGAGAGTGATAAGATCTCCCCTGAGCCTCCTTTTCTCCAGGCTAAATAACCCCAGTTCCCACAGCTGCTCCTCATAAGACTTGTGCTCTAGACCCTTCACCAGCTTTGTTGCTCTTCTTTGGACTTACTCCAGCGTCTCAGTGTCTTGTAGTGAGGGGCCCAAAACTGAACACAGTATTCGAGGTGTGACCTCACCAGTGCTGAGTACAGGGGGACAGGGACAATCCCTTCCCTAATCCTGCTGACCACCGTATTTCTGGTCCAAGTAAGGATGCTGTTGGTCTTGTTGGCCACCTGGATCAAGCGTCCCAAAGTGTTTCACAGTCTACTTACACCAATTACCTTTTGAACGAATCATGTCAGCTGTGTGGGTGAGCTGAGATTTATTTATTAAAGCCTGTGGGCCCTAGTGCTAGGGCAGAGGCCAAAAACTCTGAGGTAAAACTGGTTTTAGAAAACAGCTGATGTTTGTGGGTGGTTCTGGGGGATTGTTTTTCTTTGGTTTTTTTGGTGGTGAGTTGAGTTTGGGGTTGGTTTTTTTTCACATACACAGAGTAGATCTCTTGCATGGACAGGTATCTGCTAGCTGGATGAGATCCTGTTTAAATACAAGGATCAGAGAGCTGAGCCAGCCCTGCCTAGTGTTTCAGAAATGTACTCTTGCCTAAGCCTCTTGTACATCAGGGTACTAATCTGTGTGCTTCACAGCCTCACTTTCACAAGGAATTTACTGTGGTAGAATGTGGACAGTTAGGATGAAACTCCGAAATTGAAGGTCTTGAGATATATAATTCCATGAGCTTGTCTGCAAATGTTATGCCTAATCGCTGGTTCATTATCAGCTCTGATGAATATTTGTTGCAGTTGACACTTTTGATGATGTTCAGAACAGTTTGGCCTGGGGATTCATTCACTATTTGTTCATTTTTTTCTTTCAATAGATTAGGTAGATATAGATACATGTTTATCTCTGTATCAGTATATTATAAAGTTCAGTGAACAGACTTCCATGTCAGAAGCTAGTTCTTCCTTCATAAGACAGCAAGACATGTAGAAGATAAGTTAGCTCATTTTCTGTATTGGTTTCTTTTTTTAAGTCAGTATTAACTTCTTTATTAAATGCAACATTTGAAATGTTACTGAAAGACTAGCAAACTGAAGAATAGAAGTAAAACTGATTAGCATGCATAAAATGCAAGCTATGTTCAAGGTCTCTGCTGGACTATTGTGCTTGAATGTTGACAGCTGAAAATCAGAGAAGCTCCTTTGTCATGCCAGCTTTAGACAGGCAAGGTGGTAGTCAGCTAGAAGTAAAGACTTAAGTATGTCAAGGAGGTTCCCTCCCAAGTTAAAATCGTTATTAGAGGGCTGTATTTCACTGATTCCTGGAGTAGTTACTATGGGTAGATAACTCTGACTATTTCAAGTTTGTAAAGAACCTTGAAATCATTTGGGATCAAAAGTGTAAGTGTCAGAAAATGGAGAATGCCATATTTGTAGCTGAGTTGTTTGCTGTGTGTGTTACATACACCCTTAAGTTTTCCATAGGCAATCTTTTCTTCCTTCTCTGTGGTTTGATTGCTGGGTTATTTGGTCTTGGTCTGACTGTGAAAAAAACAGCCTGCTTAAAAATCCTCTCTTACTTTCAGTTACTGAAGATGTGGTATGAACTAGATGAGAAGAAACGAAGAAAGTATCTGAAGAAGACAAATAAGTGTCCTGACCCAAGCCTTGGTGTTTGGCGTCCAGATACTTATTTTGCATCTGTTTCAGAAACATTTGAAAATGGAGTCGAAGATTATATAAACAAATGGCAATCTGAGAACAGACAAAGTTACATGCACCCAGCGCTTTCTTGTGATAGGTAATAACTTCTGTGTCTTTACTACTTTGCACTGAACCAAAAAAACCCCAAACCTATTTTTGGACTGAGTCTGCTAAAGATTAAAAGTCTTTATCAACTTTTGTTTTTGATGTGAGCTTTGTGAAACCTAGTGGTGGGTTTCAGAATGTTTCCTGAAAGCCAAGTGTGCTTAGTGTGCAGTGGCGAGGCCCTGGTTATCTGTTTATTCCAAATCTGAATTTTCTGTGCTGCTAAGGGCTTTGGCAAAGGCTTTATGGAATAACAGCAACATGTTGCTGTCCCCCTACATATAAAATAATACTTAATAAATAATACTATAAAATAATACAGTAACAGTTAAAAACCAAAAAAATGCTCTTGCCACACCTTGGAGTTAGCAGTGCAGGTAAGATGAGCAAGTGGGAGTAAATGGATTCTCTTTTGACATTGTGGGAATTAGCAGTAGAAGTAAAATATGGTTTGGCCAAGGCCCCAGTTCTGTGATAATGGGCTGTGCTTGTCAGATCAGATTTAGAGAGACAATTTTACAGTTTCTGGAGTGTATTTACCCGTAAGCTACCAGGAGAAATTGACTGAAAGAGGTAACTGTATTGAACTGAGCAATGTTTCAGTCTCTTCCAAGTTCTTTATTTTATATTACATTGAGCTAAACTTCTTATTTCCTGTCTTCAGATTAAAGGATTTGTTGTATTTAAAGTGGCAGCGATCTCTTTGTGACCCAGGAGAAGCTGTAGGTCTTCTTGCAGCTCAGAGTATTGGGGAACCTTCCACACAGATGACTCTGAACACCTTCCACTTTGCTGGTAGAGGTGAAATGAATGTCACATTGGGTATTCCAAGGTGAGAAAACTCTGTTCTCAATGGGTCCTTTGCCATTTTTTGCACTTGTGTAATAGTGCTTAATCTCACTGGCAGGTATATGTGTAATCTTCAGGGCAAATGATCCTTCAGTTTAATTGTAAATTGTGCCTGTTCAGAACTATTTTAATGTTTCACAATTTAAGGGTTGTTTTGGTTCACTTTCCAGATACAAAATATCAGTGAAGGCCCCTTACTCTTATCTGATGTATAGCAAGTGACTTATTTGTTTCTGTATTTTATTCAGTACAGTATAAGCCTGAAGAAATGGGGCTTTGTGGGTTTGCCCTCTGCTGAGGGCTCTTCTTCCCCCTACGAATTTTTAAACCTATTTCTTCCACACACAAAATTTCACCGCAACTATGAAATCTTGCGGGTTTAGTATTGTTAATCACCTATGTAGAAAGAGACCTGTTTTATAGCAGCCAGGGTTTCCCCTGACTCTTCTGTATGCTGACAGTGACTTTATCAGCGCACGTGTGTTTATCAGCCACTCATCAGCTTGTTCTGAATAACATGGGCATGGGTGCTGACCCTGGCTTCATGCATGGGTGTCGTGCCTTAGATGGGAGATGGTTGTGTTACTTCAGAGAAGCAGGGGAGGGGGAGAAAGTGTGAGGAGGCATACATATCAGTAGGAAACAGGCTTCATTAGTTCTTCTGTTATTGTCATCTCTAGTCTCTTCCCATAATTGGGGTGATAATCTAATTGAGGCAGTAGGGCTACTGTTGTGCTATGCCTGATGAGGAACCAGAAAAGTGAAAAGCAGCACTGCAATGGTAACCACAGCTCGTGATGCATATGGCTTTGGTGGAACTGGCAGTTGCTGCATGCTGTCTAATTAAATGAACTAGATGTTTATTTGATTGCATCGTGCTTTTATTGCTTAATTTGGATCATCATTCTTTATTTAAAGGCTGCGAGAAATATTGACGGTGGCCAGTGCAAATATTAAAACACCAACAATGAGTGTTCCTGTGTTCAATACCAAGAAAGCTCTCAAGAAGGTGAAACAGCTTAAGAAACGGCTCACAAGAGTGTGCTTAGCTGAGGTGAGCCTCCCATTCAGTGTATCCTTTGAGAGTTAGCAAAACAGAATTTCCTGTTTGAGCTCATCAGATGGTCTGGCTTTGTAGCAGTTTCCACTTTTGAAGGCTTATCTGTGGGCACAAGATGACAGGGTCCATCCTTTTCTTGCATAATGAACCTGTAATATCTGCTAGGAATTGGACCACTGAAAGGAATTGCAGTTACTGTGGCTGTGTAGGGCTTAAATTCAATTTAACCTGTAGAGCATTGTCATGGGCTACAAACTCTATCAAAGGTAAAGGGGGAGGGTAATAGTTTGTACATAGCAGTAATATAATGGCAGCAGGAATTATGTTTGTTGCCATAGCCTTGTTTGTTTTTTTCTTCAAGTTCCTTTATTGTCAGTCTCTAGAATTGGAGGGGTTTTGTTTTGCCTTTAAGAGACAAGCTAATCTGGCTGTGACTGGCATAGTAGAGACCTTTCTGTTTGTCCCCTGCCACTTCCTAATCTCATACAAGTGGCTGTGCTCAATAAAAGCAGAACGTGTGGCTCCTTGGAGACCTGATATACTGAAGTCTGATGTATTCTGTCCTCCCTGTCTTCCCAGGAGTGCAGTCTTTCTTGTGCTTGCCTGCATGCCCTACCCTCTTCTGTCTTACTCTTTCAAGTTGAAAGCAGCAACAATAGAGTTAAGACTTAGCTCTGTTCTTAAATACTGTTGTGCTCAATGAGCATGGGTCAGTAGCTGTTGGCCCACTCTTGGTGAAGGAGTCAAGTGGGAGGTGAGGCTGTTCTCCCAGTATCGTCTAAGTTAATTGCTGAGAGGCGTTTAAGCCAAAGTGAGTGCAGTAATGCAGAGTCTTTTCACCCAGGAGCTGCCACAAAGCCTCCAGAAAAGTTTGCCAGTTAGCCTTGTGTAATTCTGGTCTTCTGTGGAAAGGATTGGAATTGCAGGAAGTAAATGAAGTGTTTTCATCAAAGGAGTAATGTTCCTACTTGACGCTTTTGTAGGTCTTACAGAAAGTTGACATAGAGGAATCCCTGCGCGTGAAGTGCAAGCAGAACAAGCATCGCCTCTACAAAATCAAATTCCATTTCTTGCCTCATGAATATTACCGAGAGGAAAAGTGTGTGAAGCCCAGGGAGATCTTGCACTTCATGGAAAGAAGGTGAGTTTGCTTATAGGCACTTCAATATTTGCTCTTCTTTTGCCTTTCTGTGGGCTCGAAGGATCATTGCATGTTGTTTATTATTGCTGCTGTAGCTTTCAGAGCAATAGCTTCCTGCAGATGTCCTTTCAGATGCATCCTTTCAGAAGCATCTATGCATGTGCTCATTGATTAAAAGAAAAAAGTCCAGTAGTAAACCATATCTTCTGAAAGTCAATTTGATGTACAGATTTTATGTCCAGATCAGCTTATAATTTTAAGCTGTGGATGCACAGCTATGTCTGTGATGGTAAAAGAGATGATAGCAGTCTTTTGATTCCTAAAGGAATGGGAAAGGGATGAGAAGAAAAATAATTTGCCTTATCCTATAAGCACTTCTGCATCCACCAGGGACTATGTCCTGTCGTGAGTAGACTCACTTCTTAAACAAAATAAATTAATTTTCTGACAACTTGAAATTGACTGTGGTACTGCTGAGCTTTGACATTCTGGGTTGCTGCTTCTTTCAGCTTCTTTAAAATTTTCCTGGAAGCAATTAAAAGGAAGAGTGCAAAGATGGCATCTTTTACTAAAGTCAGCATCCGGAAGGCAACTCGGAAAGATTTAGATGGTGATCAAGACAAGGTACAGGAAAACATTACCTGAAAAATGCCTCACACTTATTTTTGTGAACCAGAATTTGGAAAAGCGTAGCACGTTTCAGTGTGAACACAAAATGTGTGAATACTAAATTACTTAAATATTTTCTTTACGCATAAACAGTTACTATGTATTAAATCGCAATTTACTTAGGCGTTTTCAGAATACAGTCTTGTTTATTTCAGCTTCAATGAGATAAAAAGCATATTACTCTCCGTTTGCTGCCAGATCAATGTCCTGTTGTAGCAGTGGTTGTCAAAACTTTGGGGAAGATGCTTTTTTCATTGAAAGGTTTTTGCATGTTCCTTCTGCCACTCCTCTCCCATCAAGGACTGTCATACATTATTGTATCAGGCTGATAGCTTGTCTGTCTTGTAGAAATTCATCTTGTTTAACATCAAAGTTATCATGAGTGTAAGTTCCTTATTTCTTTATAGTAGTGGTCTTACAGAAATTAATTTGTCCTTAAAGGTAGACCATTGAACAAGGGATTGTTAAATTCCAAATATATGGCTAAAGCCTTTTGAGGCAGTTGATGCTTCCTAGCGGAATTAGCCTGATTATCTTGTCTGTCATGGATTTCTAGACACAGAATAATCCTTCAGCAGAGGAAGAAGAGAACATTGTTAACGCGGAAGCTGATGAAGGGGA
The DNA here is from genome assembly GCA_013396915.1 of Stercorarius parasiticus. Classification (NCBI taxonomy): domain Eukaryota; kingdom Metazoa; phylum Chordata; class Aves; order Charadriiformes; family Stercorariidae; genus Stercorarius; species Stercorarius parasiticus. Next base: position 223,784 of record VWZL01003731.1, read on the forward strand.
TGGTGATGCTACAGAAGCAAAACGGAAGAAGAACCAGGAAGAAGAGGTAATGATTTTGTAGGTGCTCAGGATGCACATGAATTCCCAGTTTCCTTTGCCTTGGTTTGAGTTGGGAAGGAAAGCTTCCATTGAAACAAAATGCTGGAGAAAAAAAACCACAACACTCACTTGAAAGGGGATAGGAAAGTCTCTGCTTTGTGCTGATGAGTTTTGATTTGGATGGACTTGTGATGGCCTTGGTTGAGCCTGGTCACTGCTGTGCTTTAAGAGTGATAAAGTACCATGCAAGTTACAGATGGAAGAGATCTGCATTTTCCAAAGCCTTGTCCATCAGGCATTGGCTAGATGTGTCTGGCAATCAGGTTGTCTGTGCTGTAGTTCACCTTAACTTTACTTATTGCTAATTTCATGCCATTAATTGGTTTTTTTTAAAAGTTTATTGTGGTTCTTAATAAATATTCTCCCTGGCTCTGCATGTTTCTCTGTGTTCACTACTTCATAATTACTGCTTCAAAGATGGGTTGCTGTAATTTCAGCAAGAGGGTAGAGTAATTGAAAATCCCGAGGGAATCCCATCATCAGAGTTGGATTGTGGGAAGAGCCTTTTTCAGGGGGAGAAAACTAAATTCTGCTACAGCCCCAGTAATGTGTAGCATCTCAGACTGTATTGAGGAATAATGGCAAGACTATAAAGAAATAGAGACTGAACCAAATCTGTTGTGTTACTTTCTTTACAACAGAATTGCATTTTCATTGTATCATAGGTGAGGTACTTGCAACTCAGCTGTCAAGAATATTCGTGAATAAAACTATTCATGGTGTGCTTTGTTTCTGTGCCTGTTCTGGCTCAGATAATGACAACATTATTTCTTTGTAGATTGATTATGAAAGCGAAGAAGAGAATGGGGAAGAAAACATTGATGAAAATCTAGAAGATGAAGACGCTGAATCAGAAAAAGAAGAAAGGACTCCTGGTGCTGAAGAAAATCAGAATGAAGCAGATGGTGGTGATTCTCAGCGTCTTTCCTTTACGTCTCGGACTAAAAAAGAGAAAGATCACTTACTTCGGTCAGCAGAGTTGCGAGTGAATGCTGTTATAGGGAGCCACCCGTCAATACAAGATTACACATTTGACACCGAAAATGAACTTTGGTGTGAGGTAAGGTGGTGGTGCCTGGAAACATCTGTGTGTGGTTGCTCACTGGTTGCATGTAGCTCCCATAACAAATGGCTCAGTGGAGTGCTGCTGTTTTGTCTCAACAATGCTATATTAATACAGAAAAGTAGCAGTACAAATGTATTTCTTGACATAACTTTTAGTAACTTCAAACTTTCAGAACGCCTGATGAAACTTTTTTTAAAAAAATAGGTTTTTGGCGGGTTTGTTGTGTTTTTAATCTAAATATATGATGTACTACTGTGTAGCTCTTGATAAATAAAAGTAATGGCTGGACAGCTGAAAAAATCTAAGCATCTTAAAACCCAAACAAACAAAACCCACAACAAACACATACCCCACCACCGTAAGAAAAGTCATCCAAAACCCAGCAATCATAAGTTCGGAGATCTTGAAAGCCATGTGGATGAATGGTCCTGGGATGTGGTGTTCTTATTAGCATCATTCAGCTGCAGTTCTAGTCAGACATTTATGTTCCTGAACACATAACTAGGGTAATTCCAGTTGTCTACTTTTTGCCTAAAAAGAAGTAGGCTGGTTGTTGAGCCTAACATTCAAGCTTTATTACTGACCAACACTACATTGTTTTTTTTTTCCTCTTAGGTTTCATTGGCGCTTCCATTGATGAAGGTTTACTTCGATATCTCCTCCTTGCTTGTCTCTCTCGCACGAAGCACAGTCATTCATGAAGTGAAGGGGATCACACGATGCTTGTTGAATGAAAGTACCAATGGGCAAGGAGAGAAGGAACTTGTTCTGAACACCGAAGGGATAAACCTTGCAGAGCTGTTCAGATACTCTGATGTATGTAACCTATTTATAATCTCGATCTTGAATGATCTTTTGTGTTCTAGGGAGCGATGATGGATGATGGGTGCCATCGGGGGTGATGTGTAGCCTTTTCAGGTCACAAATTCTCTTCGTTTGCCTTTTTCCCCCCAGATATGTTCAGAGCTCAGCGGAGCCTTTTCTCAAGGGCAGCTTGCAAATCAGTTTTTGTGCAGCAGTCCAGTGTCTAATGACAGATAATTCCGCACCACGCTTGTAACTGTGTCTCTAAATGTTACTTGAGGGAGTTCTTTCATCTAAATGAATTGCAGTACTTGGAGATGAATAGTTCTGTTATGCCATCTAGCCTGTAACTCTACAAATACAGGACTGTTTCATGCTACATCTTCTCTACTGCTTTTGCTAAAACTTCTGGCTGGTTGAGACAGACTGGGCATTGCATTGTATTGCTTGGAAGACTTTAACATGTTCCTCTGCTGCTTGGGAAGATTTCTTTGTTTGTTTGCTTTTTCTAATTTCAGGTCATTTTCTTCTGCGCTGAGTTTTGATTCCAGTACTCTTATTCACATACAAAATGCTGCGATCACTAGCTTAAACATAAATCCCCAGAGTAATTTTTGTCTGCATTTGACTCCAAGCTGCTGCCTACTTGTTCTGCAACTGTTGGTGCTGCTTAAGCTAATGAAAAATGGAGAAGAAAGCTATCTTAGCTTAAGTTGTTTGGAAATACAGAGTAACTACTGTCCTACCTGGTGTCTAACTACTGTCCTATCTTGTATCTGTGGCTTTTTTGCTTTCAGATTTTGGACCTGAACAGACTTTATTCCAATGATATTCATGCCATGGCTAAGAATTATGGAATTGAGTCTGCCCTGAGGGTGATTATAAAGGAAATAAAAGATGTATTTGCTGTATATGGTAAGATTTTGTTGTATTTTTAAAGGTAGTCTTCATTATCATATAGATGGGAAAACCCAGCCACAGTGCTTACGAAATCATGTTTTTGCATGATCTTCATTTATATGTGTAGTTCTAAGTTGCACCTTTTCATCATTTTAATCGTTATAGTGTCTTCTGTGAAGACTCTGTTAGTTAATTGTTCCGTTTAATCAGTAGAAAGTTCACTAGACAAGATTGAATTTATCCCCTTTTCACAGAGCTCTTCTATTCGGGTATATTTATTTTTTGCCAAGCTTGGAAGTGCAGACAAATTAACTATTAACATCTGAGGAATCTAACTATGTTAGACTGCATAGTGGCCCTGAGAATAAGATTAATCTTGCCTCACTGTAGGCTCCCTTTGAAGTTAGGTTTTTATATCTTCCCTAAAGTAGCTGCACTGCATTGTCTGAATGTTCTTCTCTCTGCATAGACTTTTCGGAGAGTCCAGGCAGCCAGTTTAGGGAAGATGCCTGACTTCGTAGGCTGCTAAAATTAGGTATGTTGAATTTCCCTTAATTGAGCTAAGTCTTGTTATGAATTCAACTATTGAAAAGAGGCAAGATTAATACAGTGAGAATTTTAGCAACCAGTTATATCAAACAGATTTGCCAGCTGGCAGCCCAGAATGGTCTCACCTCCAAGTTGTTCAAGAACTGCTAGGTAAATGTTGACAGAGCTGTTAATGGTTTCCCCCTTACACTGACTCCTCAAGCATTATTTAAAAATAAGTGCTATTTCTTTTTAGCATAAATGGGGTTTTCTGTGGATGTCTAATATCATGCACAGAAAATACCAGAACCTGTCTGACTCTGGTGCCTAGCTACTGCAGGCCACCAGGTGAGGGGCCAGAGCTTTGTCCCATCACAAATGGATGGATGCAAGATCCCCTTCTGCGTAAACAAAGATGATGCAGACCTTACTGATTTCATGTAGAGGAACTCTGCCGCCTCACACCATTCTTGACAGTTTCCCTGGAGAGATACTCTCCTATATTATAGTGAGGTTTGCCTCTCTTGGATATTTGAGGGGAGCAGTTAAGCCAGCTACACACAAAGAGGTGCAACTGCCAGAAGAATGTTAAGAGATACGTTGAGTAGATTGAGGAGATTTAATTTACTCCTGATTTTTTTTTTTTTTTTTAAAAAACCCCAGCCTTACCCCTTGAATGCTCTGATGATTACTCTTCCTTGTGTTCTTAGGCATTGTGATAGACCCTCGGCACCTTTCACTTGTGGCAGATTACATGTGTTTTGAAGGATTTTATAAACCGCTGAATCGTTTTGGAATTCAGTCCAACTCCTCCCCTCTGCAACAGATGACGTTTGAAACCAGCTACAAATTCTTGAAGGAGGCAACAATGTTGGGTAAATGGTTTAGTTTGAACTATAGTCCTGCAGCATGTCACATATGCTTTGTTTTCATGGTAACTTTCCACTAGTTTGAGTAATGCATAATTGCATTAGAAAAAAAATGCCAGAGGCTAAAATTTTAATTAAGCCCTTGCCTAGGAAAATGTTCCAGATGTTTTTAATAAAATTCTGTCAGCTTAAATGAAGTCAGCTCCCACATGTAATTTGTGGGGTCTGTGGCTCCTTTCTGTAAGAATTAGATAGGCATTTTTACAACAAACGTTAATATTGTTAAGATTTGTTACAGCAAAGCCTTTTAACAGACTACTAAATCTGCCTTTTTCTGTTTCTACCATTAAAATTGTCATCTCTGCTTTGTTTTCATGTCTGTATTATAACTCCTATATTTTCATCTCCTCTAGCCTTGCTATTCAGAATTTTATTGTGAGAACAGTCCTCCTGGTTTTTACTTTGATTCTGTTTTTCTTCTGCTTTGCTATCTTTACTTTTTTCCTCAGACACAGGCAAAGGGTCAGACTCATTTCTCTAATGGTAGGTTTCTGGTGCCAGTTGAGATGCCCAAGAGCGTCCTTGCTGCCCTCTAGTTGCTGCTCTGGAAGGTGTAGAGGTCACATGGCTACATGGATTTTTTAGGATATTTAAAATAGCACTAACCATCTACATTTAGGAGTCCCATTCAAAAACACCTGTGCTTTAAGCCTATCATTAGACAGTTTGCTTGATCTCATGCTTTGGATGCTAATTACATCTCCCTTTTGCACATTGTGTTGCTTTCTGTCACTTGCCAGTTGGTCCTTCGGGGATGCTCCTGTGCTGCCGCCTTTGCTACCTGATACAAATGGGAAATGCTATCAACATGATCTCTTCAGCTAATATCTTAAACTGCCTTGCACAGATGTCAGAGATACTTTTATTACTGAATTCCATTTTGTTAATGCTGTTTTTATACCTTTTCTTGGAAAGTAATTTGGATTTTAATGAATAGTATTGGTTACAACTGACTTAAAATTAATCTGAAAATCAAAAAGTAAAATTGTAAATCTAGGGTGAAATTGAATAGAAGAGGATGTTTCCTGCACAGTTGCACTCTCGCTCTGGATTTCCATTATATCACATATTGACTCAGAAATAACGTAAGGTTTTCGCCAAGTGAAACATAATTATATTTATGGATAATATTAATAAAGACATGAAGTGCATACTGACAGAAGGGCATGGTGAATTGGCAGGAAAGCTGCACTGATTACAAGTGGAGGGAGTTACTGATTTCACCAAGATGGAAATCAAAGTTGTAATGTGGATTGCAGCAGTCTGGATCTAATTTCCTTTAATGTAACTGATAACTTAACTGTACACTTAAAGAGATGCTGCAAGGGTGCTCGCTTACAGCCCTGCTCAATATGAAGGAAAAAAGAAGGCTTGTGACCACTAATGTAAGAATGGAAGACCACTCATTAGAGTGTAGGTGCTGATGAGGGTTTAGTGTGCAGAGAGCGCACTGCATCAGAAGTGAGACCCAATCTCTTTGGCAGTTTGTTGTTCAAAGAATAACTCTTTGTTAACATGGCGGGAGCACATAGGACAGTTATGACTGGTTTGGTTAATGATCTAACAAAGGACCTTTTTTTTTTTTTTTCTTTTTGCTTCAGCTGACACACATTCAGGAGCAGCTATTTAATTATTCAGCTGTAGCTGAGATCAGAGCTGCAAGCACATGGCATACACTGTGCTATGATGCAGCTCCTCCCCCCATCCTCTGTATGATAGAAAGTTTGGGACATTTTACTCAGTAAAGATGACCCAAACTTAGCAAGTTTAATAGCTTTATTTCCAATCTTCCAACTGCTCTAATGACAAAATTCCAGCTTGCTGTAATTAGGATGAATGAAAAACAGCCTGGTGCTTATAGAAACAGTGAAAGCAAAACAGTCCTAGACAGACATGTCATCTGGAGAGCTTCCAAATTTCTGTGACAGTATTTCGCTACAGTGAGTAACCACAAAATCAAAGGAATTCATGGAATGTCTCTTCAGTGAAAAGTTCTCATCGTATCTAGCCAGAAGGATTTAAAATCCACATCAAAAGGATTCACTGTAACAAAGGAAAAAGGCAGCACTGAAAAGGGAATCTTTTTGGTTTTGCCTCACTGATGTATTTTTTTAGTGATCTATTTAATCAGCAAAATGTGTTCACTGGAAGGTCAAATCTGTGTTCTCTTAGAATTCAGAACGTGTTGTCTTTTTATGCTGAATAGGGAAAGTTTTAGTAATGTGTGGCCTAATTCTCTGCTTGCACAAAAAGATTGGGATGAGATAGTTGTTGTAGGAAGGGGTAGGAAGATTTCTCTCAGAAATACAAATTCAGTCTGAACGGTAGGTGGTAGTGCCACCTACCCCCACTAGGGGGGGGCTGAACCAGATGACTGCTTGCATGCAAGCCAAAATGCTTTCTTTTTAGCACTGACCTCTGAGAAACCTTTGGAAACATCCTAATATGATGTTGTTTGAATTCTGTTACAGGTAGCCGTGATGAACTGCGATCCCCATCTGCATGCCTAGTGGTTGGAAAAGTTGTGAAAGGAGGGACTGGTTTGTTTGACCTCAAGCAACCCCTTACATAGTATTTTGATTAGGATTCTGACTACAATGTTCATTGTAAGATACGTATGCTCTCTGGCTATGCAACAAGGGCACATACTTTGTCCGCAGTTATCTTCCCTGTGCCAATAGGTTTGTTAATCTGGATAGCTGATGAGCCTAATCTATTTAATGAGAATGTCTGCGCCTATAGGAGCTATCCTTTGATCCAAAGAAACATTTATTTACTGTTCATTAATGTAAAAAATGAGATTATTGGTTTACATAGAAAAGAATAAAATGAAGGAGGCCATCTGGGTCTCAACCAGGCCATGCAACAGCTGTGGCAGACAGAAGTCAAAGCAGAATCTGTTTATGCTGTCTGATATTTGTGGGGCAAAATCCCATCTGGGTGGGTAGTGCTAGTTGCCACACAGTTGTTATGTGACAAAATTCCAGTATTGGAAGCAGCACTCTCAGACTTACAGGCGGAGCTGGGCAGTGCTGTGCTGAAGCTTCAATGTTGTATTGAAGCATCTATGCTTGAGGCATATCCTCTTCTTTTGCTGTACTTGCGTGCACTACCATGACTTTTATAACCTTTAGAGGATGCATTTTCCTATTCTGCTACTTCATTCATTAAGAATTGTGTGTCTGTGACACAATTGTTAAATTTTTTGATTAGCCAAAGACCAGAATTCAGAGTGTTCATGGTTCTATAGGCATTTTCCAGTGCCTACTCATGACTTCTTTGTATGGAACAGATCTCTGCACAGTGAGAAACCTGACATTTGATAAAGATTTATTTCTTAAATGGCAACGTGAGCTGCTGTAACAGTGACTACACAAAAGATTCGTGTAAGAATTACTGAAACAGGGTTTTTAAACTATTTTTGCTTAAATACTTGGTATCAAAGAGGGTATTTAATAAAGGACATTACAAAGAAATATTCTGAACGCCCTATTATGTGGCTGTGTTACTGAGAGAATTTTGTCATGTGGCCAACAGACATCGCTTTGACTCTGATGGCTGTTAAAAATCGTGTAGGTGAGAGCTGTTAGCCACTCTTCAGAAATCAGACTTTCTTGTTTTACATTTGATTTTAATCAGAATGAAATGTGCACAAGTGGTTAAAATTCTTTTGGGTTTGCAAGTTTTCTGTCAGATTTTAACCCCAGATCATTGTCAGTGGTACCCCTAAGCTAGTGGAAAAGTGCCAGAGCTCACTTAGCCAGCTGAGGAGCTTCTACTTCCAGTGGAGCTGCGCTAACGGGGATTAGATCAGGTAGTGGGAGACGTTGCCTTGGGATTGTGAAAGAGGCTGTGTGGAATATCTTGGTGGACTCCATCAAGGGGCCTCACCCCCTTAAAACTGTGTCAAATGTACTGCAGATTGCACTGAAGCTTAACAAATGCATTAGGCCGGTAAGCTCTCTGGTTTCACTTTGCAAATCTTCGTAAAAGATTTCCTTGTGTCTTTCTCCAATCTTAGCACCTGCTATGTATTCCTCAAAAACGTGTCATTCTGCGAACAACCTGGACAGAATTGGTTGGATACAGTTTCACAAATGGTTAGATGGGAAAGAACAAATGTGGTAACAAAAAGAATTTTAATTTCAGGCTACAGTCTATACTGTTACAGACCATTTGCTGAGTAAGATCCCCAGAAGGTATTCACAGTCCTGCAGTGAAGAGCATCTATGCCACATTTTCTATCTGGAGATGTGGCATCCTTTAGTGCTCTGAAGAGTTTGACCTCGCTCACTCATTCATCCAAGTGTTCGTGTCACTTCTCTGTGAAGCTTAAGAGGTCGCTTTGATTGTGTCATGGTAATGAATTGCCCTCAGAGTTACGGAGCCGTGAAATACAAGGAATTTTACTAGTCTTCTGTTTTGGCATAATATAACCACATACAAATTCTGCGTATTTGAAATGTGTGTATGTGAAATTATGCTGTGTTCCAACTGAAAAGAGATCAAGTCTCCTGAGCAACCTAATGTCCTTTTCTAGGTACCAGCTTGCTTTTCTGTTGCTGTCCGAAGCTCCTGTGGCCAGTGCTGCCTGTAGCAATCCTTCTGGCAGGCTTGCTTGCTTCTTCAGTGGTGAGAAGTTGTCCTGTGTGGTGGTGGGGCAGCAGTCAGCCAGCATGCTTTAGGGGAGCAAGGGGCTCCCCTAAATGAGCAGGGCAGTAAAAGCCTGTAAATATTACATAGTCTCATTTTGAGAAAACGTACCGAAGTTACTGTCCCTTGCTTTACACCACATTGTGTGTCAAACTGCTGTTTCTTGCTCCCTGCAGAATTGTCTATGCAGGAAATGGTGATGAATTCAGTAGGTGATTAGTCAGTCCTGTTCCCGGGTTATCAAATACTGATGACTCTAAAGAGTCTTTTGGGAAATGTGCTCAGGCTGTGGCAGGATGAGCCAACCTTCACTTTCAGTTTTGAGTTGCCTTTCAAATTTGGTACAGGCCAGGATCCGAAAAACTATTCATATCTGTACTGAAAGAACTGAGATTGTGCGAAAGCCCCTAACATTACAATTCGGATCTTACTTAACATCTGCTTAGGAAAGCAAAGTAGGTGGCTGCTCCTGTTCATGGACAGAAGTAACAGGGGAGAGAGTATGGCAGGACCTCAGATGAGAGTCTGTGTCTTCAGGGTGGAGAACTGTGTGTATTTTGGCAAGTGAATGGGCTAAGTTTATGCTGTGAAGGAGAGGCAGCTGAGGTAGCAATTATTCTTAATCCACTGCATGAGCAGGTTGGCTAGGGAATCACCTAAACTGCCCTTTATGAGACGGGAGGAGTTTCAGTTTGCTTAAAATTCACATGTGTGCAGAAAATGGAGGTAGAAGAAATGTGCTGCTTCCTGTGGTCAGAAGACTTTCTTTTCACACATGTGGCTCTATTCAGGTAGATCTTCTGTGTTTAAAAGTTTCTTTGTTTCCTTGCAACGATTCCTGTCGCTGTTCTTTTTGAAGCTGCGAACTACCTGCCCTCAAACATAGTCTGGGAGAAGGCTCTTTCATGCTCTTGCTGCTTTTGTAATTATGTAAAACAGACAAATGGAGTCAGTTTTGGCATAAAGGACCCCAAAGAGCTGTCAGTAGATGGGATTTCATAGAGAGGAGGAGATCACAATTGAAAGGCCAGAAGAACAGGCTAGAAAGCCCCTTTGGAGCGGGAGAATGGAGCTTTGCAAATCCTGAAATAAAATGGGATTTCATAAGTGAGACTTCCTTTTTCTTTTTTCTCCAAGTATCTTACTGCTCTGAATCAGAATTCAGCGTGATTTTTCTGCTGCTAAGGAAACGTGGTTCTCTCTGGTGGCAGACGAAGCTCGGCTAGTAAGAAGTGGTGAAGAAACAGATGGCACTGAGAACTTTTCGTGCTGTTTTTGAGTCTTTTCTGCAGCGTCTTTCTTCAACTATCTTTGACATTACTTTGACAAGTATCAGAAATAATGCAAAGCTAATACTGAACAGTCAAATCTTACAGTAATTTCCTCTAGTTTGTGTATGTATGCTGCATTTCTATTTGTAGGTGATTTAGAAGTCGGATGCAGTGCTGGCACTGGCCATGTTCTTAATGCTTCTTCCCTAGGAACCATCCCTTCTCTTAACTATCTGTAGTGTAACAACAGCTCTCTGTAACTCCAGCTGCACTGTAGGATGCCAAGATACCCTAAGACTGCAAAAACATGGGAGGAATGAAAGAAGAAAAGGTACCTTCCAAAATTGCTTGCTGTCTACATGTTATCTCCATTAATAATAGTAAATAATCTGTCTGGAAAGCTAAATGTTACAAGTTTGACTGAATGTGCACTCCAGAAGCAGGCTGGTTAGCATATGCAGATATGAAAGCTGGGGGAAGAGGCTTTTTTAAAGCTGTAACAGAAGGAACTTAAAGTTATTCAGCTAGAAAGGAAGGCAGTGATCCTCATCTTCTAGTCATCTGTGCTTTGGCAAGCAGGGCATATATTGTAGGGTTTATCCTGCTTGTACGGTACAAAATACCCACTGGCTGATCCAGATTTGTTACCTCTAAGATGAAGATAACAGATCTTTTCAGTATGTTGGTAATGGTGAATCAGCTTGTATTTGCGTGGCAGTTGGAAAGTGAGCTATGTTCAAGCTTAATAAATCGTAATAGAAGGCTTGTTCTTGTCAGTAAACATTTAAAAAATCCTAAATCAGGCAGTGAGAATGGATACAAATAGGAATTAGTGCTTCTTTTCATCTCAAAAGAAAAGCTAAATATTAGAAGACAGGGAGCAGAAAAGTTTGTTTTGCCTGATCGTTGGTTCCCATGTTGTTGTGCTTGTGTAGGTCAGTAACCAAGCAATGGACAACAACACAGCTTGAAGAGATCTTTGATCATTCAGAACCTTTCTGGACAAACCACTTGAAGCTTGCCAGTAAGTACTGAAATCTGGAAGCTACCTCATTTGCTGAGGAGTTTGGCAAGTACAAGGGCATGTGACACCTCAGGGACACTTCACACGAGGTCAGATTGTGGTGACCGGGCCATGCTCCTGCGTCTGGCTGGCTGCAGGCGGATCAAGCCAAAGCAAAAACCTTTCTCTTCTCTGGGATTAGATCAGACAGGAGAACTTGCGAACATTGCTCATAAAGGCTGAGATCCAAGTGTTTTGAAGGTTTCAGTGCTGAATGTGGCAGTCTTGATCTTTAGGGTGGATGTGAAGGCTGGGCTCCATAGGTGTGAAGATGACCACTGTGCAGTAGGTGAGAACGAGTTCTGTCTCGCAGCTTGCCCTGTGGCAACCTGCTGACTCAGCCAGAAGGGAACAGTGCAAACTGTGCATCTTCACTCTCTGCTTTTCCTTCCTGTTTTTATAGCATGCTAAGCAGTACGGGTGATGATTCACACTGAAGACCCTCCATTTTTTTCTGTAAATAAGTGCATAATAATAATATAACTAAAAGAGAGCAAATGTGGCTTCTTTCTAAGTACAGCCAGGGAAGAGGAGGTGAGCCATGTCTGGTCACGCCCATGAGCCTGGTGTTGCGAGCAACTGCTAAAGACACAGGACAGTGTCTTTGGGCTCTCTGCAGTGCCACGAGGGGCTTCAGACCCACCTTGGTGAGTGCCCTAACCACCAGCATGGGGCAGGGAAACTTCAGTTTTCCTGCTCTGAAACTCCTTGCTGCTGCTGGAAGTAATGTGCTGTTCATAGGGATAAGGGAGGGAGGAGGTCAGCTCCGTTCCCAGGGGAAGGGAGAGGAAACTAGGGCTTTCTTGGAAGACCAGAGAAACCTTTCTCATAGTGTTTGTGCAGCTTCATGCAGAAGGGTGGAGAGAAATCCTGCTTCAAAACAGGATTGCAACTAACTTTTTCAGGATTTCAGGGCATTTTTTGTAGTGTGAAAGACAGGGCTTGTAAATCCCTCAGACAAAAGAGGGTTATGAAGCCCTGTGTTACGGATGGGCACTGTAACCCCCAGGTGAGGCAGCCACCCAGCTCCTTCAGCATTGCCTTTCTATGTCATTTCTGGTTTGCTGTGCAGTGCAGTGCAGTACTGGTGTGGTGAGGCCTGAGGATGCTCCTGATGGGAGGTGGACACTGGCAGAGCAATGCCCAAGCCCATGTGCTGAGCCAGGGGTATGGTGGGGTGCTCAGAGTGCTGTAGGGTGAGAAATCAAGGTACCTACAGAGCTCCGCTGCTTGCAGGGTCAAGGGGCAGCCAAGCAGCGGTTTTCAGGAATGCAGGGTTGATCAAGGGAGACATCATTCGTGCATCCTCTACGGAGGCCTGCACTGCGGAGCTGTCAGCCAGAGCCAGCCCAACAGCTCATTCCCACTCCTGTTAGAGCCAGGATTAAGCAAGCAGCTTGTTAATGATGCTTTACAGTTTTCTGGCTTAGATCCCTTGAAGGAGCTGACTGTTCAGTTGCCCTGGAAAACTTTAGGTCTTCACGGAGCTGGAGAGGATGTAGAGCTGTTCCCGTTTTCCTGGGTGTAGCACACTCTGCCAACTTTGGGAAGATAAATGTTTCCCATCGGCGGGGCTGCCTTGAATCTGGTGGGGGTGTGGCTTGGTCTGTAGTAACACTGCTGCTGTTTGGGTTTTGGAGCCTTGCCTAGCACTACAGAGAGAATAACAAGTGATCAAGAAGTAACAGTGGAACATTAATGCAAACTGCAGTAAATACAGAGATGCATTATTAATGGGACATTAAACCTGAAAGGGCAAGTAGAGCAAATCGTATGCTGACAGTACAACAGCTCTGGAGAAAAATCCCAGGGCTGTACCTTGGGGAAAAAAAAAATCAATGCTCTGTAAAACACTTCAGTACAGGGTTCTTCTGCTTTACGTTATACTGTATTTCCTCTGCCTGGGAGCCTGGATTATTTCTGGAAGATGCAGAATGTGAGGTGTGTTTTAGACCAAATAGCCTTGTGAATGTAAATAATGCTACAAACCAGGGCAATGCCGTCGGGCATCCCACGGGAATCAGCTGTGACTTCGTGGATCTTCTATAATTTCGGATAAAGTTACAAAACTGGATTTTTATGAGAGTGGGAAGACAGCAGAGTCTGAATTCCTGCTCTTGCCAAGCTCAGGCTGGGCAGAGGTTTGAGGCTGGACCCAGACTGGTGCCAAGTGAGGGGCAGCAGCCGGGAGTTCCTGTTCCATCCCCTCTTTGCAGAAGCAGTGTTGGGGACAATGATAGGTAATTTTACAGTAAGTGAAGCTCAGGCAGCAGCTCTTATGCTTTCCCTCACGTTTTGGGGCCAGGCCAGGGCTCTGAGCAGGAGAGTTGCTGAAACAGCTCTTTTAAGGTGCTGATGCATCCCATCCTCCACCTGCCAGGCTGCAGGTCTGCTCGGTTATCTCTGGTACAGCAAGATCACTACAAACTCGTCATCCTTCATTGGAGATGGATGTAATGCCCATGCATTACTCCACCTTAACAGGTCAGCAGTAACTGGGTGACACAAAGCACATGATGTGAGCATGGACAGGATCTACCCCTTTTACCTTGACCCATGGGGTCTTATCGACCCAAATCTTTGCTGATAAGTGGCTTCAAGTCTCTGTGTTGGACCCTTGAAGCCCACGCAGTGCTTTTGCAAGCTCTCACCTTTACCCTTCAATTGCAGAGGTTTCATAGGCGTTGCTTTGACTTGCACAAACAGCTCTTGCAGCTGAAGCTCCAGCAAAGCCAGTCCTAGCTGTGTCCAGCTTGACTCTGTTCCCAGCTGCGTCCCTATCCTCAGGACCCCAGTTTCCCAAGAGCCTTCCCCTTGCTTGGTGGTGATCACCCTCTCCAAAAGCCCATGACAGCGTGTCCCCTCGTCTTCCCCTGGTTAATGTCTTGCCCAAGTTGCTGGCGGGGCTGGTGCTGTGGGAAGGGGGAGGGTTGTGCCCCACGCTGCTGTCAGGGAGGCAGGGGATGGGCACGAGTTGCTGCTGCCTTCCCCTTATGCAGTGGTGGGATGTGTCCTCTCTGCCCAAATGCCTCCCCTGCCTGGAACGTGTGTATCTCCATTGATACAGAAACCAGTCCCTCCCTCCCTGGGCTGAGTGGCCTGTGACCAGAGAAGATCCCTGCTCCCTCTTGGCCAAGGATTAGTTGCAAAAGCCGGAGTTGATACTAGCTGCTTCTCCCTTATCTATAGGGAAATTCCCTTGCTTCAAATTCAAGGAACTGAAATTAATTTTTTTTTTTTCTCTTTTCGGCCAAGATCTGTCATCCCACACTGTTTCCACTCCAAGCTATTTATGGGAATGAGTCCTTGCTGGTTCACTTTGGGGGTGGGATGGGAGACCAGCATGGAGAGCAAATGACCAACAGCTCATTGACCCAGCAAGGCCACAGAGCGTAAAACCAGGTTGGGATTCATCCATTGCAGCTAAATCTCAACATCACAGGCCAGGGGCTGTGCCTCAGGGATATGCATTTCCCAGGGCCTTCCTAACTGTGAATTTAAGTTGGCAGCTGGGACGTCTTTCCACGCTGTGCTGCAAAGCCATGGGAGGCAAATGTTTTCTCCTGGGATTTGTGAGTATTTTTTAAAGGAAACGCTTATAATGGGATTGAGTCTTCTTCCTGGAAATGCTGAGTGGTTCCAGAGAAGGAAAGCTTTTTTTCACCGTGGTGAAAGGGGTATGCAGTTGGACTTGGATTCCTGAGTTCTGTCATCTGTGTAAGAAGAACTGATCCTTTAAAATAAGGTTTTAGGGATGAGAGAGCAGAAATGTTGACAGGAGGAATGCAGACGTCCCGAGGAGTTCACTTGACTTTGGCTTTTCACCTCGCTGCATCACCACAAAAACCCCAAACAAACCCCAGAGCATGATATCTCAAACCAAGAGAGAAGTGTTTTCCTGGTATAACAAAACCTGACGTTTCATTTGCAGTCAACAGAAAGATTTCATCTGAGCTTTTCCTTAGGGGAGTTGTTTAAGAAACCCACAATTTTTGAAGTGATTTTAGATGTGAAAAGGTTTGTGCTACAATAAAATAAACCAGCCAGTTTTCAATACCTGTCTGATTTTTTGTCCTCTGATGTTTTGTCACTGCATCCTCTGCGTACCAGTCATACAGAAAGCATCAGCTCTGCAGTATGTCTCTGGTTTCCTAGCAAAAGCTCACACAGCTTAAAAAAAGAATTGTCAGACCTGGTATGGTTGAAACTGGTACGATTTAGGTGGGTATCTGTCAAAGACTGTATTTACAGTGGCTGTTTGGGATGACAGGCTGAGAAATCCTGGATAAACAAACAGAGTTAGGCAATACCCAGGGGCGTGAGAGAAGGGGAAAGGACCAGGAAAGTCCTGTCATTCCCATTAAAGAGGCAGTTGACACTTAGGTGCGCTGGGGAAGAAAATGACTTCTTAATTATGCATCTTCACAGTGATACAGCTACCTGCCAGCCAACTATTTGTAATTGTACTTAATTACCTTGGAGCATGACCTGAAAATGCGACACACTCTGCAGCATCCAGCTGTGCTGCACTGCACAGGGGGCAATGCCACGGGGAGCTTTAAGCCCTCTTGGGCGTTCTCATGCTACGGTTTGCGTTGTCTTCTTTTCTGGCTCAGCAGCAGAAACGTCACTATTTTTCTTGCAACGTTATTTAGTGGCTTCTTCTGGTTCTCTGGAGAACTGGCATCACCTCATCAGTGCCCTGCCATCAGGTCAGGCCAGAGCATCTCAGCCTTCACTTCCATAGAATCATGGAATGGTTTGGGTTGGAAGGGACCTTTACAGTGCATCGAGTCCAACCCCCCTGCAGTAAGCAGGGACATCTGCAACCTAGATCAGGTTGCTCAGAGCCCCCTCCAGCCACACCCTCTATGTTTCTAGAGATGGGGCGTCTCCCACCTCTATTGTTCCATTCTTGCCTTGTTACAGGTTGATTAAATACAGTGAAGCTGGAGCAACTCAAAGCTCCCGCCAGGCAAAAGGGAGAAGCTGCAGGGTTAAAGCAAACGTTCGTAACGCTCACAAGATCTGGGCTCTGTTCCCAGCTCACATGCAGATGTCTCATGATCTCAGACAAATCGCTCCTCCGGGCTGGGGGAGGCGGGGGCTCATCGATGATGCAGTCCATACTTCTTCAATACAGGCACTTTGCAGCACCCTGTGAGATTTGCCAGCAGAAGCCACTGGTCCTAAATAAAGGCTCATAAACCTGTTTCCTGACCGCATTTGCTGCCTGTTTCTGCTTGAATTCTGATCACACCAAAGACATACAGTGCTATTTTTGTTAACTCTGAAAGCCCCGTGCAGAGCTTGTGGGCACTTTTGAATCAGTCCTTGTTTTAGCACCCTGCCAACCACAGTCATCCTTTATTTTGCTCACCATGGCAAGAAAAGAATTATGGTTAGGAAGCATCCAAGCTGTACTTATTATATTGTCCTGTTAAAGACAGAAGGGGCCAGAAGCTTTTCTGTTTTCATCATGCATGAGTCCTCTGCTGCGCTTGTCCAAGGGAGAGAGAACATTTCCTAGCACAGAAGCTCTTTAGCCAGCTGTAAGCACAGCCTCTGCTTTTAGCATAAGGGTTCCCAGTCTGCTTTCCTACCTTCTGCCCACCCGGAATCATCAAAAATGATCCAGACCCCAAGATGATGAATCCCAGGAGGACCCAGAGCTTTGGGTCCTGCTGCCTCTTTGCTCCTTGCATTTGTCGTTCAACGTTGGGTCAGCTTGGATGCGTGATGCTATTTCTGCAAACCCTGGGAGCGTGGCAGAGGACTCGAGCATTTTTTGGCAGTACATTCGTTAGTATCCTGCAGACTGCAATCGTCTTCTGCTCTGCTCTGACGAGAAAAACAGCGTGTTTGGGAAGGAAGCAGTCCATCCGAATGCAGTTTCCCTCTGCTAGATAATCCCCTTCCGGAAGAGAGAGGTGTGATGATGCACCGAAGAGCTTTAACTCAATTCCCAAACGTCAATTACATCTGGTCTCATTAGTGTTTTACAGGCAATTACTCCTCACACTAAACCTTTCAAGAGGCAAAATACCCAGGAAGCAACCAAGCCCCTGAGGGAGAGGACCAAGGGAATATTTTTAACTTTCATCAGTCACTATCTTAGATTTCGAGCAGCCTCACCAGCCTTAGCTGTACCCATCGCTGCATCACTTAAAGCTTGACTTGGTGTCCCCTTGCACGACACTGGCTTAGATGAACTTCTCTATTTTTTCTCAGCTTCAGCTGATGACTTCTGGACAGTGTGGAAAGCCCCGCGGCAGAAAGCACCCACCTCCAGAAGCCAATCCCCAAGGCAGAAGCACTGATATTGGGGTTGTTTATAGGACTCAGGTGAGGATTAGGGGCCAGACTGCTGCATACAGCTAACGCTTTCCTGGGTGTGCCCTGATGCAGATTGTGAGCACGTGGACACAGTAAGTATGTCCCTAGGAACAAGGTTTCCCAGCATAAGCCTGGGAGATCCCTGAGATAGACCCCACATGCTCTGCTAGATAGCTACCAGCAAATTCATCACCCTCCCTATTGATCCGCAGGGCACGGTCTTCCCCAGCCCAGGGCTTTTTTTTCTCCCTTGTGACTTTTGCAGAGGTTTTGTTCCTGCTCTCAGGCCAGCGCAGGAGCTTCTCTCCATTAAGAGAAGCAACAGTGTCCTCCAAGTCCAAGCATTTCCCAATGAATGGGACCAACCCAAATAGGACCAATCGCTACCATGAGTCCAAACTGTCTTGAGGCTTTTGCATGTGGTTTAAGAAAAGGGTTTTCAAGGTTTTTCAGCTGGACGCACACTGAGCACAGTGGCATTGCCCTCCATATGGGCACACAAGTGTGGAGCTGCATTTGAAACACAACAGAGACCAAAACGTGTTTGCTGTCCAGCTGTTTGATGTTCAGCGGTTGCTAAAAACTCCCCATTTGCCTCATGTTTCCTTCTCCAGTGGGGTATTTTGGGGAGTGGGGTCTGGCAGATGATTTGCTGAGATGGTGGCACATGTTGAGAAGCTGCTCAAATGGACAAAAGGAGGCTGAGGGGCGACTTCATGGCTCTGTACAGCTTCCCGAGGAGGGGAGGTGGGGAGAGAGCTGCTGCGCTCGTCTCACTGGGATCCAGTGACAGATGTGGTTCAAAAGCTGTGCCAGGGAGGTTCAGACTGGACATTAGGAAGTGTTTCTTTAGCGAGAGGGTGGTCAAACACTGGAAGAGACTTCCTAGAGAGTTGGTCGATGCCCCAAGGCCGTCGGTGTTTAAGAGACATTTGGACAACAACCTTAACAACATGCTTAACTTCTGGTCAGCTCTGAATTGGTCAGGCAGCTGGACTGGATGATCGTTGTAGGTCCCTTCCAACTGAAATCTTCTCTCCTCTCCTCTCCTCTCCTCTTCTCTCAGGGCTGATGTGGACAGTAACTCATTAACTCAGACATTAACTCAGATCATTAAAGGCAGAAAACAAAGTAAAATCCAAATGTGTTACCTTTAAGAAATCTTATGCTATTGGGTAGCCTCAGATTATGAATAACTGGGATCATTAATACTGAAAATAAGGAAATACCTCATTTAATTAGTAGTCAAGAGCTTGGAAGATGGAAAAGGACACAGGTGAATGAATAGAAGGAAAGAATTAATGATCTGGTAAGCAAAACAGTGGATTTTTTTCCAATGGAAAGCTGGAAATCTATTCCTGAGTTACGATAGGCGTTCAAAAAAATAAAAAAAAAGATCAAACCATCAAGCTGGGTTGTAGTCATGGGTATATCAGAGCTAGACCATGTCCTGGGGGCCACTTTTGTGACCACCAACTTCCTGCTAACAGTTTTGACCAAAAGGTTCTGCTACCCATCACCTTCCCAAGCCACCCCGGCCCTGCCCACTGCTCTTACGGCTTCTGGCTTGGTGGGAGCTGCCAGGAAGGTGCCTTTCCCAGGTATGGCTTTTTTTTTTCCTGCTTGGAAAATCTGCTGGTGCATATTTGAATGGCAAATGCTGGCGCAGCCCCAAGACTCTAGCTCTGGGGCACACCACTGCGGGGCAGAAGGTCAGTGTCCACCCTCTCCACCCTCCCCTGCACCCCCACTGGGTGGGCGCTGGGTCCACCTGGCTCTCAGGTGGCCAGGCCTTTGTCCTCAGTGGGAGGTGAGAGAGTTAATGATTAATTGCTGGGACAAAATGCCAGACATGGAGGTGAGGTTTTACTGTCTGGGAAAAATCAATACATGGGATTTACTTTGGAAAAATCAGCGAGGGATGGTGGTCAACGCAGCTCTGTCATAGTTCTGCATAGCATTGGCCGGAGAGGGGAAGGCAAGGGCTGGGGGACCCCAACTGAGATGTCCTGAATTCCCATTGTCCCTCATCCCTAGTCTGCACCTTGAAATGTTTCTGGCTGCATCCCCATCTTTCCCACCACCTCTCAGCACATTGCCCATGACCCAGGCATCGCTCCCGATGCTCCCGATGGTGCCGGTGGGGAGCGTCGGGGGCATCTCCGGTGACAGTTCATGGTTGGCTTCTGCTGGGTGCCAGCCCTGAAATGTCAGGCAGTTTGCAACTAGCTGTGACTCTCAGCTCTCAGGCTTAGGAAGATAGTGAGGATAATTACGTGGTATTTGTATTGCACCGTGCTATTTTTAATTACCTCTAAGCTGAGATACAAGCCCTTTTTCCTTATGGCTATTAGTAAAGAGATACATGCTGCTTTCTCACAGGTCCTTCCCCTTTTATTTTTTTTTTAGATTTAAATTCATGATGTGGTTGCCTTTTGTCAGCAGAAGCTTAACAGGCCATCTCCAAACCGCTATCTCGAATTATCTATGGATATATAGGTAATGATATATATGTGTATATATGTAATGATATAAATGTATGGCAATTTTTTTTTTTTGGTGTTTCACTTCAACTTTTCATGAAAGATTTCAAAGCAAATAATATTCCCGATGAGTAAATCAGAGTAGAAATGTTGGACCCATTGATCCAGCTTTAAACAAACTGTGCAGCGGTGAGCGTGCATACAATTATGCATATAAATACAAATAAATAGAAATGAGTCCACCCAGTTATGAATAAGTTAACTGCAGTGATCTCTTTGCACTGCAAGAATAACTATTCATGCAAATAATCTCCTTGAAATTTGCCTGAACACCTGCAACTGCAATTGCTTTGACGATGTGTGCAATGAGAGGGTTCTATTCGTGGTGCTTTTGTGAGGCTGTGAACGAGCAGTTGTGAAGCACCCGAGACCCACATCCCCACGGCTCTGCACGTGTGGTTGTGTTTACATCCAGCTTGAAAAACAGACAGGGAAGGGATTTCCTTGGAGAAACTAATGCTGTGGCTTTTCTGACTCTTCTAAGGATGGAAACCCAGAGCCTTAAGTTGGAAAAGACACATGCCAGTGACAGAAAGCTATGGGAAGTGTGATTTATGAAGAGATTTAAATGTTGCAGCTGGGAAGTTTAGCTGGGGGTGGAGAACAAGCCGATCCAACCACCAAGAGATAAAAATCTCACAGAAGTACTTTTTCCCAAACGTTTATTTGGCTGAGAATGCAGAAGCACAACAGTTCTGTGTTAAAAAAATTAATTATTGACTATCTATTAGGAAAGACTCCTTCTCCAGTCTATCTGCTTTCAACAAAGAAACACACACCTGGAAAATCATGCAAAGCTTGATCTGGGAAATTCTGGCTTTCCCCCAGATCCAGCTTTGATGTGAAATGCTCATCTCCGAGCCCAGCCTGGAAGCCCGAGAGGGATGGGTGCCCTGCGGGGGCGACCTCTCCTCCCTCCCCCTGCAGCCGCTCACCCTCCTGCTCATTCACCCTCTGACTCAAGTGCCGGATGAATGAATTCCCATCCCTTTTCTACCCAGACATTTTTTTTTTTTAAATAGCTGCCGTGCACGTGGGACTTGATCCTTTCCCTTTGAGCATCCTCCACCCCAATGGCAGCGCTGCAGCTCTCGCCCAGATCCGACCTTCACCAACTGTGCCATCAAGTTGTTGGTAAGAAAAACATGTACAATGCAGGGTGGTTCTTGCTTCAACAAGTGTCCTGGTGGAGCGAAGCTCAGGCTGGAGCAGACCGGTTGGGTGTAGGCTGGGCAGAGGGTTACAGGCTAACGCTAAGGCTGCTGACTCGGTCGTAGCTAGCAACACCTCTAGCGTGAAACGAGTAGACCCAACCCAGCCAGGCTTGAGTCTAAGGCAGCATGGTGGGAAAAGCTGTTTTCAAATTCAGCTGATTTCATCCCCCGCATACATGCATGCTCTAGCAGAGCTGGGCTTATCAAAAACATAAATTTAGGTCAAAGAGACCATCTGACATCTGGCCGTAGGAAATGAGGAACTGATGACTCAATGAATTATTTTGCTCTTTCACCATATCTAGATTCTGATCTACATGAACTAAACCGGACGGTGCAAGTTTTCTAAATTGATTTTAAATCGACCCAATTAAAACAGTAAGAACACATAATGGAAATGTACTTAACCCAATTTAACCCTTCCTTAAATCAATTACACTAGAATTTAGTAATTTGCAGGCAGAAGCTAAACCAATTTAAGAAAGAGTCGAGACAGGTTAAGCACCCTTGTAGTGCAGGTGTGCATTACTTTGGACTCATTAAACTCTATCTAGTGCATGTTGTAATGTCGCCAGACCACAGACAATGTCACCCAGTAATACACACTTAATTGATTCATGAACTCCAGCTATTAAGGCCAGAGGTGCCAATGACTGCCAGGCTGTCACCAATCATGACATCTCATTTTGTTCCATCTGTACGGCACACACTATTTCAAGTAAATTGGTTGTGCTGAACTCATCTTCCATAGGAACGTGAGGGTTTTCTGGACTCGCTTGTGATTTGATGTGCTTCCTTCCCATGTGGACACCACACATGGCTTCCACTTGAGTGATCTAGCACAAATGCCCCATCATGACGACATGATGGCATGTGACAGATGTATGGCAAGGCACGAAGTGTGGAGAAGCCACTGGGCCCCGGGGGGAAGAGAGCAGCAGAAAGCCACAGGTTGGATAATTTATTAAAACACTCCTTTCAGAGAGCATCTGTCTCAATCTGAAGATGGCAAAGGAACAGGGAACACATTGGTGCAAACTACCCATGGCTACAGCTGCAGATATCATCCGAGCTTCCCATCTGAATTAGCCCAGCTTCAGCTCACACTTACAGGCTCTTCCACAGCCTTTTATTTATCGTTAAAGTGCTCTTTAGCACTTTAGGACATTAAAGTACTCTTTAGCACTTTAATAAGGGGTTTACTTTTTTTTTCCTCTGTGTGACGGTATGTCAGCTTTTTTGTCATTATAAGCTGCCATCCCTGACTAATAATTGCTGTTGTTAAAGATAGTCAATAAAGACAAAAGTATCTGTATAGGGCAGTGAGTGGGCTGGATGGGTGAGCGTCCTCCAAACTGCTAAGACTATGTTAGTCAGGGGTAGAGTACATTTTCTGAGGGACGGATCTGAGTTTTGGAAGATCAAGTTGAAGGGACAGGGAAATTCTTGCTGTGTCACTCCACTCCTCCAAAAATGGGAACTCCATCACTCATTGCCTCCTGGTTCCTTTGATGCACTGAATTCTCCTCCAACTGGTCCATAAAGGCACCACCTCCAGTCCCCTCCTGTCCTCTCTCCAGCCAAGTATCATCTCTCTTTTCCAGAAAATAGGAAGAGAAACATAAACCCAAGTGAGAAGGAGAAGTGGTAAAGCCAGCCAGGATTTGCTAGGAGGCCAAGTATGTGGAGATAAAGCCCCAGGAGAAACAGAAGCAGGCAATGAGTGAGGAGGAGACAGGAGCAGGCACTGAGGCACTCAAAACAGATAACAGACATGTATCTGCTACTGGTCTTGGTAGGAAAGCACCTGGGCAGATAACCAGGACAGCACAAGCCTGTAGACCATGCCCATGGTGATGAATCAGTGGTATATCAGGCAGAGCATCACCAGGTGCAGAAGGGAAACCTCATCCTTGTGAATGGGATAGAAACCAGGTTGGAAAGGGTGATCTGGGA
The DNA here is from genome assembly GCA_013396915.1 of Stercorarius parasiticus. Lineage (NCBI taxonomy): Eukaryota > Metazoa > Chordata > Aves > Charadriiformes > Stercorariidae > Stercorarius > Stercorarius parasiticus. The sequence continues at coordinate 247,146 of VWZL01003731.1, forward strand.
GACAGTGTTAAGGGAGGTTAACAGTCAGCAGCGCCTTTTAGAGACCACAGCACTGCTGGGGAGATGAGGATAAGCATCGGTCTACTCTGCTGTCGGAAGCAGCACCATGTCACTACACAGCCAGTTGCACAAGGTCCTGGTACGGAGAAAACAGGTTCTGGTAAAGCATTGCTCTTGTTCAGGAACAAAATGAACTGGGGACGAGGAGATGGCAGCAAGTCACTCTGCCGCTGGAATAGTCCCAGAAATGCAGCCTGGGGAAGGGGGATTTAAGGAGCAAAGGCTGTCGCTGCACGACCAGTTGCTCAATGCACCTGGTCTACAGCCAGAGCATGGAAGGAGAAAGTAAATACTTTCTGCCTGACCTACATTCTGCATCCATTTATGGCAGGACAAATAAAGCAGGCTGAAAGCCAACAGAAGGCACATCCAGAAAGCTACTGGAAGCGGGGCCAGGCTTGCACGGTGGTCTGTGCACAGCACAACCGGTCGCAGTGTGCAGGCTGGGAAGCAGCGTGATTAATGCAGGAGATGCGAATGTGGCAGTGAAACCAGAGGGATGCTGCCAAGCTGCGATGAGGAAGTAAATAGCATCAGGAAAGTGAGATTTTTTTTTTGGTCTCGGTTGTGTACTGAAATCTCCGCATGCATTCTTCCAGCGCTCAGAGACTGAAAAAGTGGCTGTAGCTAAGCCAAAAATGAAACATCAGAGAACTGCGTGCGCCCTACCTGGCAGGTCTAAACAGAGTGAACTCTTTCCTTAAAGATAAGTCTGATTCCTGAATTATTTTTAGTTGTATTTTCATAGAAACCACAATAACTTGGGGGGCAGAAGAAGCCAACTGTATTTCACAAGGAGCCTCACTGCCCCTAGGGATGCAATGTCTCGCATGCCCTCAAAATGGGGAACGGAGAAGGATCTGGCCAGCTATACACAGAGCAGCAGATAAAAGCAAGCGTAAACCAATGAAATGATGATTGGTATTAAATGTCAAACCGGCTTCACGCCTAAGTCTTGTGGTTGCAAATATTTTTGGCAATGTTATTTCAAGCAAACATCCGGAGGAGAAAGACACTGTTTCTGTCACAGTTTGCTACAGGATGGCTGGAGAAATGTCACTTAAAAGGACATGTGCAAACACCTTTTTTAGAGCATTACCTACGATAAAGGGGCTTAAAATGGGTAAGTTTTTCCTTTGATTTTTTTTTTTAGGTGACACTTGTCTATGAAAAGCTGTGGCAGATTTACTGCAAAACAGACTGTAGTCATTTGGGGTTAAAAAGAAAACGAAGTTGTTGCTCTCAGGTGATAAACCAAGACATGTACCAACAAGAGCCCTCTTTACCCATCCCCCACAGGGAAGCTGGGGGGATGCACAGGGAAGGGTACATCAGGAAGCTGATGCTGAGAAGCTCCCGTGGCCTGAGACTTCTAGGACTTCTAGGCAAAAATATCTTCATCCCACCTTTGTCTCCACAAAGGAGGAATGTCAAACCATCTCATTTCCAAAGACAACAGGCGCTAAGGATGCCTACGTTGGATTAGTCTTCATCTTCAGGAAGCCTTTTAGAAGCTTTTCTCCTGCATTAAAAGCCCACTTTTTTGCTAGCGATAAATAAACGTGGCTGGGTCAAGTAAACTGAGCTCTGCCTTCTTACCACTAATTAAATAGTAGCAATATTGATTTAAAAGAAAGCCAAAGACCTCATCTTCCAAGATAGTTATCCACGTTACTCTTCATATCTTCCATCAGAAGCAATAAAACACTTACCCTCCCCAACGCAGGGTAAGTGATCAGAAGAATATAGATACGAATATAATTACTACAGAGTACAATTACATTTATAACTTTAATTTGATTTAAATAGCCGTTTTCTACGGCTCTTCTGTGTGGTTTGCAAACAGGCTACTCCCTAAGAACTCACATTAATTTTTATACTTCTGCTTGCTGCTGCGGCTGAAGAAAAGCTGTGAATGGGTGACTCACAGCCATGCTCTTGCATGAGCCATCTGAAACATCACATTTTTTTCATCTCCAGTTCTGCGTATCCCTGTTACTATCCATCAGAGGCTGTAATGCCTAATTAAATGAGCTTCTTTTTCCTGTTTTCTTTTCCACTATAGTCTTTTAATACTGTTTAACCTTGCTTAAGGCAAGGTCTGTGTATCTGCTTGCCTGACGTTGTTTCTCTGAAATTTGATGCTGGTTTCCCCGGAGGTTCATCTGACCCAACCTCCAGGCCTCCCACAGCGATGTGGATATTTGAGCCAGACGATCTGGGCTTCCTTTTGCAGCAGCCAAGAGAAATAGGGATGTTTAAGGTAGGATTCACCCTCCTTCACGTAGCAAGGTCTCCAGCAGAGTGAGGAGACCCCACGCTGTAAGTAAGAGCCCCACGATCATCCATCAAACACCTCCTAAAACCAGGAGGGGCATTTGCAATGAATTTTATAATGGCTTTTCATTACTGGCTGTGGTAGAAACATTTGTCAACATAACCACAGCACGCGCAGTTACCGCTGGGAGAAGATACTCCAGCAAATGCTCCGGGAGAGTCATCCCACCAATTTGTCAGGCAAAATAAAAAAGTCACAGAAAACACTTTTTCACTACCAAAGCTTAATGGCTGAGCCTGATGCCTATGGCCACAGCGGTGGTGAACGTCCTTTGTGCTTCTTGTTTGCTATCAAACAGAAAATGAGGGTAATACATAAACGCTGCATTTCCTCTGAAGCCACTTCATCCCCGCACTTGTTAATGCACTTTCTTTCTAATGCTTTTAAACTAGTAAACTTCAAAGCAGTAAAAGTATTTAATAGTGATATAAGTGCATTTCCATTTGGAGAGGGAAATAAACTATAATGATGTGAACATGTTTATACTAAAATATTTGTGGCTTTTCCTGGTAGGATGCCTCTGTGAACAAACATCCCAAGCAAACAGAGAAATTAATTCCCCTAATTAAAGTGGGTATAATCTTTATAAGGGATTACTACACCAAAGGCCGGACAGACATCCCTGACGTCCTACTGACAAAGCTTTCTGCATGTTGCCTTGCTTTCAGCTGTGCCAGGAAACCTCCTGACAAGTGAATTGAAACCACTTGCAGAGGAAGAACCGCAGTGTCATCCAGCTGCTCCGGCGCCTGTCGCGCTGCAGTACCGTCACCGCTGTGGCTGCAAGGCTGCCATGCCTCAGCTCTGTGGTATCGGCTGCTCTGCTTGAATTTCTGAATGCTGCCCCAGACCTAAAAAGGGAAATATTTATAAAAACTAACTTTAGGTCTAAGAAAGGGCTCACTGGTCTCTAATCATTAGAGGAGAGAGAAAAGTCTGAAAAGGGGCATACAAGCAACCAGTCTCTCTTCCACCTTAATATTTCCCATAGGTTTTGGAAAGACCTCTCTTTCTGCTAGCATTCTCAGCGCACAGATTCCCGGCCAGTTAAAGTCTCAGCTAAAAATAAAAAAGGCTCAAGTTGACCTCAGGTTGCATCCCAGAGAAGGAAATGTCTTGGCTCAGTTCAGCTTGCCAGGGAAGGGAGCGCTGCAGGCACTACCAGAGGGATGGGAACTGTTGTTTGGGTAGAAGGGATAACGGGCAAAATGGGATCTGGCAGGGAAACGGGAATGCTGGTGAAGGGGATGATATGGCAGCACTGCTGGGAGAAAGGGAAAAGCCGGGAAAAGCCAGGAAAAGTCCTGGTCCCTCTGTCAGGCTTGGTGCTGCAATGCAGGGCAGAAATGGGCAGCCTTTGTGGTACATTACAAGGGGCTCGGTGACATCTTCTATCTCCAGGGCAGAAAGCTCTGCTGCCACATTCACATGCTCCCAGAGGCCATCAGTCCATCCTAAGTATTCACCATGTTCCTGTAGAACTAGCGTCCCGTAGTTGTCAGCTCATAGAGATCACACATGTCATTATGCAAGGCTTAAAAATGAGAAAAATATTCAAGCAAGGTGAATGATAGCTTTTTTGATAACAAACATTACAAAAATAAAAAAAATATTTCCGACTGCATTTTAAAACACAGCATCTTTCTCACAAATTATTTTGGCAGTTTCTCATTTAACGCGCCTCTGAAAGTGAAGACTAGACCATCAGTTTTTCTTCTTGGTCTGGCAGCAGAGCTGTATTTATACTTCTGATTCACTGAGGCAGTATCTGAACAGCCAGGAGCTCGCAGGCTTTAGCCACTGTCTCTGAGGAAAAAGCATTTCAGCAGCAAGAGCGTTCAGAAACCAACATGCACTCCAAAGAAGCTTTTTTTTTTTCCCCCCAACAAAACAAAATGGAAACAAAACCAGGGAGAATAGACAACAAAAATTTAAGTCAAAGTAAAGACATATCACAACACACTGAGCATCCAAAGCATGGAGAAGGTCCAAAGATGCCTCCAAGCAATCCTGCTACTGGATTTTCAGGTTACATGATTTTGCAGGAAGAATTCTCTATCAGTCTATTACAATGTCAAAACCACATTATTTCTGGTTCTCAACCTGAAATGCCACATCTTAAGCAAGTCATTTGGCAGCAGTGTAAAGGGTAGAAATGGCACGCGTTGGCTCAGGGCACTTGGTTTTGAACTGGCTCACCAGCCTGGCTGGCAAAAACAGCTCTTCTCTGTTTTCAGAGTTGATTTATCTTGGCCCAGGCGTCTCTTCTGTTCTCTGGCACGACTTCAGCAATATTACCGAGGGAGCATGATTTAACATTTGTACATTTCTAGGAAGAGCAGCTTTATTTCTCCTGTCAAGATAAGACATCTTCCAGACGCAGGAAGTGCTGGTGGTCTCACTGCAGTGGAGAGGCTGGCAGGTGAGTCCATGCTCCAAAGGGGGGGTCCTAGAAGCACTGCTGAGCCCCCAACTCTAAACGCACACCCCTGCCTCCTGCCTCTCTATCACTAGGGCAAGACATGGGCGCCCACTGGGCCCTTGTTGTAACATCTACTCAGATTTACAGAGAAAAAGCTCTTTTTCTGTGAGCTGTTGAACCAAAATAATCTAACAATGACACGGAGTGGCCTGCTTTTGATGAGTACTCAGAAGAAAACGTGATCCTGACAATGGGGGAAAAGAAAGAAAGGAGGAAAGAAGATGGTTTGGACCTGCTCAGAAGATGCTTTGGTCATGTGTGGGCTACATGTCTGACCACATGACAGCAGACAGAAGCATAGAGACATCACGTGTCGTGGGTCTCAGATCATGACGCCCTTTTGGGATTGGCACGGGCAGGGGAAGAGAGACATTTACCGTGGTAAATCTTTCAGAAAACCACCTTGTTTCTGGGGAAGAGGGATCAGCTGTGGGATTTCTATGCTCAGCGTGTGAGATGTGTCAAAACTGCCCAGTGCAGCCTGGATAACCCCCTGCTCTCTGAGCTTGCTACCTTCCCCTTTGGGCACCAGCAAGCAGCCTCACATCTCCACGGTATGAAAACAGGACTGTTTTGATCTGTCCTTAAAAGGCCTCCATCTTGCCTGTTCTTTTTCAAGCTTTTTAATTGTTTTGTCCTGCTCTGATTCCTATTATGGCACAGTAAAACTCTGTGCTGTAGAGAGCATGCTTTATTGAATTTGTTATGCAGTTCAGAGAAGTAAAAGAAACTCTTCAATGACAGATCCTCGTCAGATCCTGAAAACCCTGCATAAAGTCCTGACACGGTCAGGCACTATTTATTCACAACGTAACACAAAGCAGGACCCTGTCTGCCTGTGGCACATTGTCAAAATACTCTCTTCACGCTTTCTGCAGCTGAGAAAAGCCTTGATGGGTTCTGGTAATTGCTCTTGCAATGTCAGGCAATGCTAAATCAGCTCTTTCCTCCTCCTCATTACTCCTCTGGGCTCACAGAAAGCAGAGAAAATACAACACATGGCAATAAAAACAGAAGTGTTTGGGTGTGCTTGGTTGGTTGGAGGTCAATGGTCACCCTTCAGCATCTCCCGTAAGCAAAAATCCCTCTCCCCCTGAAGAAAAGCCATAGACTTTGACTTCAGGGCAGCTCCCTGGGACCTGCCCTGCAGATGTGACTGCCACTCAGCAGCTGTAGTGCTGCTGCCCAGTTACATTTGTGATGCCCAGAGTTAACTTAGGACTTTTTATATTAGGTAAAAACACTTTTGGGAAAGCATACACTAAAGCAATCAACAGCCTGCACGTCTGCTCCATTCCCAGATCTTGTCACTGCCTGAGAAGAAGCCCTCTCAGCCCTGGAGCAGAGCTAATAAGCACTTTCCCCTTCTACATCAGCTTTACAGCTTCTACATCAGTCTGACAGAGTTTGTGCCTGGCAGCTGTAGCCTTAGTGCAGTTCTCTATTTTATCCATTTATTATAAGCACCAGCTTAGACTTACTCATAGCAAGTAGCCATTCTGCTCACACTTCAATATAGCCCAGGTACCGGAGGTGCTCTTGGAGGCTGCACAGAGGAAGAGACAGGAGGTTTCTTTCAATCACAGCCTCGCTAGCCTCTTCCTTTTCACTGTTTTCATCACTGCCTATCTGGTTTACCTCAAGCAAAGCTCCTGTGAAGATCACAGTGGTGGTTTTCTCCACAGCATGGTGCTTTTTTATCATTTCATAGGGGGCTGGATCAGTGAAGACACTAGTTCTGCTTTGCTAAGTTGGCATCTCAATTGGCTGTATTTCGCATGTCCAAGTATGGACGTGAACGAACATAGGCTTGCCATGACTTAGCTGCAAAATACTAATTGTATCTTAATTAAAATGTATGCATGGGGTAACTTAGACAGCAATGGATGAAGGTTAAGTCAAGGGATTGCTTGAGAGAACTTGACACATACAAGTCCATGGAACCTGACAGGCAACATCAATGGTGCTGAGAATTGGCTGACCTTGTGAGGCCACCCTCTGTCATCTTTGAGAGGTCATGGAGATTGGTGGAAGACCCCAACAGCTGGAACAGAGTAAATGCCAAACACATTTTTAAAAAAGCCCAAAAGTTCAAGCTGCAGAAAACAGGTGAGATAGTCTCACTTCAGACCCTGGGAAAATTGTGGACCATGTCGTCCTGGAGCACATTTCTGAGCACCTGAAGGAGGAGGTGACGGGCAAGAAGTTTGGATTTAAGAAGGGTAAATCATGCCCGATCAACCTGATTCCCTTCTATGATAGAACGACTGGATTTGTAGGTGAGGGAAGAGCAGAGGATGCCACTTACTTTGACTTTAGCAAGCTTTCAACAGTGTCTCCAACAATATTCTTGTATACGAGTTAGGATGTTATGGTTTGGAGGGGTGGGCAATGAGATGGGTAAACACCTGGTTGGATGATCAAGCTCAGAGAGTAGTTAATGGGGTGTACTCCTCCTGGAGGCTGCTAATGAGTGCAATACTGCAGGGGTCTCTCCTGGGACCTGTCCTGTTTAACATCTTTATTCATGATCTGGAAGAGGTGATAGAGTGCACTGTCATCAAGCCTGCAGGTGACACCAGGTTGGGAGGACCTGTCCATATACTTGAGGGCAGGGCTGCTACTCAGAAGGACCTACATAGGCTGGAGGTATGGGATGACAGAAACCTTATGAAATTCAACAAGGACACATGGAAAGCCCCGGGCTGGGGAAGGAAGAATCCCTGGCAACAACACAGGTTGGGGAATAACCAGGTGGGGAACAGCTCTGCTGAGAAGGACCTGGGGTCTTGGTAGACAGCAGAGCACATGAGCCAGAAGTGTGCCCTGGAAGCAAAGGAGGCTAAAAAGCATCCTGGGCTGTGTTAACATGATCGTAGGCAATAGATTATACCCCTCTACCTACCACTTTAAATGAGACACCTGGAGGGGGGCCACCAAAATGGCTGAGGGCTAGAACACATGGCCCATGAGGAGAGATTGAGGAAACTGGAAACTTGCCCAACCTGGAGAAGAGATTCATAGGAGATCTGACTGCAAACCCCCCAGTACCTGTAAGGAGGTCATCAAGCAGATGAGAGCCAGGCTCCACACTTGGGCCCATGATGTGAGAATAAAGACACAACAGGCATCAACAGAAACACAAGAAGTTCTGACTAGATATAAGGAAAAACTTTTTCACTGTGACAACACTCAAACAGTGGAGCAGGTTGCCCAGGGAGTTTATGCAAACTCCATCCTTGGAGGTTTTGAAGCCCCGAGTGAATAACATCTTGAGCAACCTTGTCTGACCTCAGAGCTGACCCTGCTTTGAGGAGGAGATTGGAGAAGAGACCTCCTGAGGTCCATTCTAACCTGAATTGCCATATAAACCTAATGTATGTCATTTAAGTTTATCTGCAGAGTAGTTTATCTAAAAAATGGTAGACAAGGTGACTTGAAAGTTTGCTTAACTGATAAAGAATGGCACAGAAAGAGTGTGGTCTGTGGTGTGTACATACTTCCCATGACGCAACTCTTTTTTTTAGGTCCCTGCTTCGGAGATATGCCAAAGGTTACAGCAGATATGCTAAGGAAAGATGCTGATCAAAACCACAGTCTCGGAATTTAAACCAGCAGGTGATAAGTGCTTATACTTTACTCTGAAGAAATCTACTAATCTGCCTAAACAAAATTCAGGAAAAAATGACAAACTGTATCAGTGATTTTTATTGGGTTTTAAAGATAACTGCTACAGGAGCTGCACAGGAATTAGTAATGTTCTAGAATAAAAAAAGGCAAAATTTACCTAATTTCGAAAGAAAACTTGCTAAACAAATCTATAGAGTTGCTCCTTTTGCTTGGTATTATAGATCGATTCGGTTTCCATTTTAACATGGATGTTTCCAGGAAAGGCTGGGGCAAGGGAGAAAGAAGGGGAAGAAAGAAGCCAGAAAAGTTGTCCTTTTGTGTCAGGCTGATGTGATAGTATTTAATATTCCCAGGGGTGGCAGTCCACAGAACAGTCTTCTGGCCAAGGTATGCCTCCTGGCCAGCTGAGCCACGGAGAAAGAGCTTGTGACAACCTCCCAAGGCTGTTTTTGTCACAGCAGGCTGCATGCTTTTTGCTTCTCAGACAGCTTCACTCCACGTGCTCTTCTCTCTTAGATTTCTTAGAAAAAACTCTTAGATATCCCCAATCTCGTAAAATGATTTAAGGTTATACTTGCTCTCTGTTACTAACGCTTTGTGGCATTAGGTAATTGCTTAATTGAGCATTTAGGAAAGCATTAATATGTTTTTCTCTGTGAATGCATTATTAATATATACATTACAATCTCTGCTGTTAAGGATTTGTGCAATTATTAATAGACTTCAAATGATATGAACTGCATGAAAATATTTTCTTCTAGTAAAAAGAAACTCAAAAGGACACAAATCATATCTGGTCTATTATAAATTACATATTTGTATTGATACTTCCTTACTCCAATAGTCCTAAGCCTGTCTGCACCAGTTAAAAGGGGAAGTGTGAAGATTTCTATTCTGTTTCCCCTTAATTCACAATGCCAGTTTAGATGTTTGAAGAATAACAAACTGCTTTGCATCCACCCATTTTGATCACTGCCTTCTCTGCAATACAATGCTTTACTTTCCTCTAGAACAGCACACTACGTATAACATTACTCTTTCCATCCAGGTCGTATTTAGAATTGCACTGACAGCCTCTGCTAGTGATAAAGCCTCCTCCTCTAGCGATAAAGGCACTACACCTACGGCCATTAATTTGTTTTGAATGCTTCTGGGAAGAACACATTAAAGACTTTTAATGAGATATTTTTTTCAAAATAGTGGGCAGTGCCAAAAATGCACATGGGCTTAAACATAATACTGAGGTATATGAAATGGTGAAGGAATTAAAGCAAAGACAAAAAGGAGGCACAGAAACTATTTAATGACCTGGAATGGTTTGGGGATACTGTAACAGTTGGGTTGGGGAGTAATATTGTCAGGCTGACTACATTAAAATAATCATAAGTACATAAAAACTGATACCAGGTCAGATGAAAGCTGTCTAGCCCAGCAGTTTCTGACAGCGGCTGATGGTATGTGAGTAGGAAGAGAGCAAGAACAGGGCAAACACGTTCTGTATTTCCCTCAAATATCTTCCCAGCTCCAGCAATTTGCAAGTCAGGAACTTCCTGAGCTAGATCAAGAGTCTTTGATGATTTTTCAGTTGCTTTTGAAGCCCGTGCAAAGTTTTGGTATCCACAATAACCTGAAGCAAAGATTTCTTACGGCTTAACTATAGACTGTATGAAGCATTATCTCCTTTCATTTGTTCTGAGCCTTCCAAGTTCTACTATCATTTGATGTACCTCACTTCTCGTGTCTGATAAGTTAGTGAACAATCTTGATTCCTGTTCCTTATTTGGGCCACTGAAGATTTTATACAGACTGTGATATTATTCCCCCTCCGCTGCAGACTGAAGAGATCCAATCGAGTTAGCCATGCCCCATTTGGAAGCCCTCCAATTTCTGATCATTGTATTAAATTATTTGAATATTTTCCAGTTCTACCATATTATTTCTGAGATGGGGATACTAGAACTGCACCGGGAATGCAAGATGCAGGTGGAACAGGGATTTATACAATAGCATAATTGTTCTTTCTCTTTTGGTTTCTATTTCTCTCCCAATAAATTTTAACAATACTCCTTGCAGTTCTCAATTTCCATTTTGATCACTGCTGAGCCCTGAGCTGATGTTTTCACAGATCCACCTCTCATAACCCCAAGGCCTTTTTCCTCAGTGGTAAAAGTCAACTCAAAGTTCCTCAGTATATATGTAAAGTTAGGACTTTTTTTTTCCCTCATATGCTATCCTTTCATATTTATCTGACTTTAATTTCACCTGCCATTTTTTTTCTCTCAGTCTGTTAGTAACATAAAGTCTTTCACAGTTTTTCTGTTAGACCTACACAGAATAGCTTAGTATCATCAGCACATTTTGCAAATCACTGTTCACCTCCATTTCTATCGTTATTTGTCCATGTTTCATATCCATTAGCAGCCTATTTTTTTACTTCCTTTGGGGAGGAATCTTACTGAGTGCTTTTGTAAATCATCATAGACCTTTAATTGAATCCACGAACTTGTTCACTTCTTCTAAGCTGACAGATCTGAGAGACACTAATTTGCCTTACAAAAGCCATAATGACTTCCCCTAATGTGTCATCTTCATGTGCCCACTAAGTCTTTTCTGTTCTTTAGCATCATTTCTACTTATTTGTCTAGTAAGGATGTCAGGCTTCTGGGTCTACAGCTTCCAAAATCTTCTCTGAAATCCTTTCAAAAATCTGCTGTCACATGAGCAACTTTCCAGTCCCCCCTGATGCTGAGGTAGTTTTAGGCGAGAAGTTAGAGACAGCAGTTAGTACCTGAACTGCTTCATCTCTGAGCTGCTTGATAACTCTTGGTTGAACACCATCTGGTCGCAGCAGTTGGCTACTGCTCATTTTGTTAACGTGTTCCTTCATCTTTTATACTCACAGTTTAATCTGAGACATGTTTTCCCAATTACGCCCCTTAAAGAAGCTTCCCAGTATTGGAGTTTACCCAAGCTCATCCGTCCCATTCACATACACAAAAACTCATTTAGCTTTTTTTTTATGGCTGTATCTTCTCCAGATGTTCCTTCTGCATCTTAAACAATCTGTTTGCCTAATAGAGCAGTCAAAACTCTGGCAGGCTTCCTGATATATTCTGAAAAAGTCTTACTATTATTTTCTGTATCTTTTGCAAATTGACCCTGAATGGAGGTTGCTTTTGTATTTAAGCCATCAGAGGTTACAGTCTTTTCTCTTCCTAATTTGGATACAACTTCTGCTTGTTAAGGGAAGACTTCTTCATCTAGTAATGTCACTTACCATCTGTTTTACTCACACAGCCTTCCTTTTAGAAATTCTCTTTTTCTGGTGCATTTGTTCTGCCTCCAGAACAGCAGCTTTAAACAGTCTCCATACCACCAGCGAAGACTTAACTCTTTTAGATATTCCTTTTAGGCACGTTTTAATGAAAGGTTTGTCTTGTTTTATATTACTCTGCTTTTTTGAAAAGAAAGCAGAATACTACTGATTTTCTTTTTCTTGGTGCTACAAGGGTATTGAATCCAAGGATGTTACAGTTACTGCCGCAGCATGGTTCTTTTTCAATAATATTATGACACTGTTTAGGACCAAACCAGGGATTTCTTTTCCTCTTCTGATTTCCCAACTAGCAGTCATGGACAGTTTCTAAACAGTTAGATACTGCATCACCCCCTCCCATGACATTTACCCAACCTACATTTGAATTATTGAAGACACTTACAATTGTGTTTCCTGCCCTGCAGACTCTTCCCGCCTTGGTAGCAGTCCTAGTACTTGTGAACTAGTACCTAGTAATTGGAAGATCCTCTACGCTTTCTTTAAAATATAGCATCATTCATCCACTGGCATGCCTTGTCCTGCCTCTGTATTTTACAAACAATAGAATACATAACAAATTTGATTGTTCGCTTTTCCTATTAGTTTTCAAAACCTGATGCTATCTTCCCACTGAGATTAATAATGTTGTGGCTCCTGTCTCAGTCTGAAAGAAAACAGGCAGGTCATGGTTTCACATGCTGTTCAATGCAAGGCGGTATATGCGTACTGCATAATTATTCTGGTAACTGTCCTCTATTAGCATAGCTGGGGTGTGTGGGTTTCTACAGTGGAGTCCTATCTCCATTACTTTGTCCTTAACTGTTTCTAGTGTGTATTTCACTTCCTTTGTGCTGGGTCTAAGGATCTTTCATGTCCAGTAACGGAAGTCATCTTCCAGGTAGGAGAGTGGGATTGGACATTAAGATGATAAATATCCATACGATTTTGCCTTTGTCCTCCATGCAAATTCGGCAGGTACCACCTATACAGATGTGTAATGTCATTATATACACCGTTCCAGGTATACAATTCATGTCTAACCACAGGAGAAACTTCACTTTTTTAAATTACTGTGGAAAAGAGCCTGTATTTTTAGCAACAAACACCTAATTACAAAAGCACTCTGTTGAGAAAATGCTTCTCTTATGAACTACAGTGGGACTGTCTAAGCATTTCTTCTCTAGTACAACAGCAGTGTCACTATTCTGTAATTTATTCATCAATCAGAATAAACATTAAAGCATAACACAGCTTAATAAAACCATTAGAGCTGTGCCGCAGAAATGATGACAAAGACTGGTAATAAGAGAGAGCCATTTACTTAAATGGAACATTCTCCAGTAAGTAATCACTTACCTTACCCCACCCATCAAAGTAGGACAGCCGGAACATGGGAAGCAGCAGATTCAGACTCTTTCCTAGAAGGCAGAGGATTGAATCTGAAAACATTTTTCTTGTATGGACCTAGTTATGGTCAGAGCTGAGATCTCTGAGGTCTCTGATTCAGCAGTGGCTTGCTCCTATTCACTGGTAAAAAGTGAAAGGCATCCAGGGTCCCAGTTCCACTACAGAAAAGTCAAGTTTATGGAAGTGGCTAGACACAAGCTCACAATTAAAATAATACTACAGGTGGGGTAGAAGGCAATGCTAAAAAATCAACTCAGAAAATCACAGGTGTGCACAAATCTAAACCCAGACACAAATAAATAATTTTTGTTTGGCAGCTGGTGCATATGCCAAGGGGATGGCGCTTGCGGGCTTGCTTAAATAAAGATATTGAGGATAAACATGTCACAAGGCTTTCAGAAGCTTTCTGGTGCCTGACTTCCACCGATTCAGCAAAGTGCCCGGATGCGCTTAAAACCTCCTTTCCATGCCTAAACTATACGCTTAAGCATCTGATTAAGAATCAGTAAGTCCATAACCCCAAATCTCAGAGGTCATGGGAACTATTTTGTATACTGTTTGATGAGATGCTGCCCTTTTGCCCATCTGCCCTTCCAGTATTTCCAGCACTGCTCAGTGGTATGAGCTATGTGCACACCGCTGTGTGTACCCCTCAAGTCCGAACCCCGGACTGTCCAACTGCCGCTCCCATCATGGAAGAGTGGGCGATGTTTCAGAGTCCACATCACGTGGCAGGAGCAGGAGTCGGCGGCAGCACGGTCCACACCTCCGCCAGCTCCCAAATCCAAACATGTTTACTGCTGCAATGCATTACACTGCCATCGTCAAAGCTGCCGTAGTGACATACTTTCAGCAGCAAATATAGCTGTTGAAAACTGATGTGAATCTATTCCTAGCAATTTTTCATTGCGGCAGAAGAGAACATGTTCTGAAATGCTTTCTGCTACTTCTCTCTTTTTTTTTTTCCTCCCATAGACGCCATTTTTTCTCTTACAATGGTGTTTTTTCTTAGATTTATTAAGGTTTTATTTCTGACCCACGGAGATCACTCCTGCATTTTTTTAAAGAAAGGAATACAATGCATCTTCGTTGAAGCTGCTCTTCTTCAAGGCTGCTTGCAAAGCCTGGTTGTTTTCCAGCCGAAGCCCGATGTGATGGGCCCTGCGACACCCTTGTGCACACCTGGCTGTACAGTTGGGGTCTTTATTTGCATCCTCTGGCTTCATCTGAAAGTCTAAAGCAATGAATGGTTGCTTGCAATCATGGAGGACTAGAGTTAAGGGCTAATCATAAATAAATCTGTCCTCAGTTATGCCAATGGCTGAAAATATGGAGAAGGAAATATTTTGTTGAGCAACCTGGCCTAGTGGAAGATGCTCCTGCCCATGGCAGAGGGGTTGGAACTAGATGATCTTTAAGCTTCCTTCCAACCTGAACCATTCTATGATTCTATGATCTGCCCTGACCATAAATCAAAACACCAAACAGACAACAGAACACAAAAGCGATATATCATCCGTTGTAGAGACTAAGAGATGCAATTTGGCAAGAAACATGAAGAAAAGATTACTATATGGATAAAAAGCACATCTGCCTTATCTTATATAAAATTTGAAAGGACCTAAATCATCCTGCTTCAGGACATGAGCTCATCCATCCCTTGCAATAAGGGAACCCGTCAGAAAATTGTGGTTGTTTTCATATCTCCTTCTCTATGGGGCCCTTCTCATAGGGAAGCGATGCGGACCTCTACCACATCACCCCTTTTTAATTGTGAATGACATTGTAGGGCCAGTTTTACCCCACCTTGCCTAAGAGCAGACGTATCCCCCCAGCTCTCCTGACATGGCCACCATAGCGTGTTCTGCACTATAATACCGGTGTTCACAAAGTAGCAGCCATGGATGCCTGGAATTGCTGTTCCTGTTTTGCAGCAATCATCTAGGTTAGGGAGCAATTTTTAGATACCATAGCAATAAGCCAGATATTTAAAAAATAAAAATAAAAAATTTCCTCGCTAGCACAATCTGTAATGGCTTAGTCTGTTTCCTTGCTTAATCAGCTCTCCTGCAGCCAGCGCCCAGGCCTTCCAGCTCTGCTCCAGTGGTTTTTCAGCTCTATTTTTTTTTTTTTTTTGGTGGTTCAACTAGTGACTTCTACGCCTGTGACCAGGCAAGACCACAACGCCATTTCTCCTCACTTGCACGTCAAGCAGCCGTTCACACCAGAGTCCACGACTAAATCAGACACTTTTATTTTTTTTAACGCTTATTGTGGTAGCGTTGAGAGGAGGCTCATCAGGAAAACAAGTTCCCTCGGGCAGCTGCGGGGAGGCCTGAAAACCCTCACGCACCCCAGCTCCTGGGGGTATGAGGCACAGCAAAAGCAGCTAAAAAGCTGCGATTTGGGGATCGACCTCATTTTTCCGCAGGGAGAAGGGCTGCGGGCGCTGCACACGCAGCCGGACACCAGGCGGGGAAGCTGGGCAGCCGAACTGAGGGGGTCCCCCCGCACACCCCCTCGCCTGTGAGGGGAAAAAAAACCCCAANAGCCGTTACCTGCGGCGGGGCCGCGCCGCCCGCTCCGATGCGGAGGCGAGGCCGCCCCACCGAGCCCAGCGCAGGTAAGGCGGCGGAGACCCGCTGCCCGCGTGTATGAGGCGTCGGTTTGGGGTAATTTTCAGGGGGAAAAGGGTGGGTTTTTTTGGTTTTGTGGCAGTTTTGGCTTTTTTTGGGTTGTTTTTTTTTTTTTTTTTTTTTTGAGGGGAGGGCGAGGCCGGC
>VWZL01003731.1:263610-348030 GCA_013396915.1 Stercorarius parasiticus
CTGAGGGGGCTTTGCCCTCAGAAGCGCCCCGGGGGCCTTTGTTGCCGCTGACGAGGCTCTGCGGTGCCGTTGAGGCGTGAAGGCACGCATATTTGAGGGTGTTTTCTGGGGAGGGGAGTTGAGTCCCGGAGGTATTTAGGTGCCCCGGGGCCGGCGCTCCCTCAGCGGGTCGGGGGTGCCCGGAGGCCTGCGGGGTCGCCCGGGCCAGGCGCCGCGTCCAGCCCGCTGCGGTGTGGGGCTGAAGATGTTCAGGACGTGCCCACCAGCGGCTGTGCCTTCCAGATCTCTCCCAGGGAAGGCGAGGAGACGCCGGGCCGGGGAGGTCTCCGGGCAGGGAGGTGGCGGCTGCGAGGTCTTGAGCAGATGGGCGATGGAAGTCAGGTCTGTCTTGGGCCTCTCCTGGGAGGGAGAGGAATGCAGCTGAGGCTGCCTCCCGTTGTTCTTCTGAAATAAATTTTATAGCCTTCTGCTTGTCTGCGGGTTGTGATAGCCTTTTTGTGGGTGGTGTTGCCTTTTCCCGCTTGGGAGTGATGCAGATGCAAAACAGAAATGACTTCTACCATTGCTTCCAAACCCTTTTTATTTTCTTCAGCACTACTCGGGGGGAAAAAGAGATTTTGTGCTCAGCTTCTCTTTTTTTTTTTTTCTATTTCAGTATAAGGTCAAAATATAAGGCTGATAGAGGAGAGGTGTTTATTTTGCAGCTCTCTTTAGTTATGGAAATGAATGGGAAATGTTCATAAAATTATTGGAGGTAAACAGCTTTCCTGTGGTAAATGGCTGTTTTTGTCTCATTCTGAGAAAAAAGGTTAAATAAAGATGCGTAGTCCTTTTCTAAAGGAAACTTGTTGAAGTAAATGTTCCTTATGTGTCTAAAGCGGATATACGTTTTTAAACGCAGCTTACAATGGGACTGTAGGGATGCAGTTTGGAAGTGATGTGCTGTTTTCCAGCAGACTGCGTTATTCTATCTGTTTTGCTGCAGTGAGGATGCTATCTCCCTTCTAGATCACGAGGCAGGAAACCTTGAGCTGTCTCCCAAGCCCTCTGCTAGCCAGACAAGAGACAGCAAACACAGAGAATTTCATTGAAAGGTCAAAATGCAGCTGGAGAGTTAGTGCACGCAAGCACTTTAGTGTGTTGGCTGCTTCCTCGGGGCTGATGAGAAATGGGCTCGTCCTGCCTCTGGTTTCCTGGAACTTTGTGGGTTTTAGCATCCTCTCTTCCACAGAGATTGATTAAATTGGTCAAATGACTGACAAGCAGTTAGGGGCAGGATGTAGGAAGACAAAGTGCAATAGCAGAAACTTCCTTTCATTGAGGAAAATAGTCTAAAAATGCTTAATTTTGCTTACTTTACATACATCAGTTTAGGTGATGGATGCAGAATGTGCCAAGATTGTTGCGCGGTTGGGGTGTTTGGAGGGCAGGTTATTTTGTTTAGATAAGAGAGCCTGGAGAACTTAAGTTGGAATTTGGATAAAGGCTAAATTACTGAACAAGACCCAGCCAACGCTTCAAACTTGTAATGGAGTAATTTTCAAATTACAAGCGAGTCTGAACGGAACTTACTCAAACACAATAGATTAAAGCATCTGCAGCAGATGCATCCAACACTTCAAAACCATGCAGTGGTAATTTGGATGTAGGACTTCTGGATCATGGAGGAGTCATGCAGGCAACTCGGTCTCCTAAGGCCTTTCATAAATTATTAAGGACTTTCTTAAAGCTTGTGTTGGCTGTTATTTTCCGTTATTCCTATGGGAAGGCTATTTCTTTGCTGCTCAGGAATCTTGTGCTCATAGTCCGTATTTATTTATGACCACTTTTTGCTGCGTGCTAACATTGTCCTTTTGTTTGAATTGTTTGCTTTCAGCTGTGGTGTTTATGTGATTGATGTATCTAAGGTCAAACTCTCAACCTGTTTTGCGCAGCTAGACAAACTGAGCGCTCTCTTCTTAGAGGCAGTTCTTCCTTCACCTGTCCCACCAGCTCCCTCTGCAACCTGTTAGGTCCTGAAGTCTTGAATTCAGAAGTTAAGCACTAAAATTGGTTCCAGCAATGTTCTTTGCTATACTGCAGTTTCCTTTTAAGCCTTTTCTTCAGAGGAGGTTTTTGGTATCTTGTCTTTTGCTTCTGTAGGCTCAAGTGTAATTTTTGCCGTGATCTCTTGGAGTGTTAGATGATACTTGGTAAAAATGCTGCTGTACTATTAACATTGTTCCATAATTACCACTTGTTCGATGCTATTCTGCTGCATAATTCAGATGTAGTATGAAACATCTTGGCTGTGTAAGCCTGCTGGCATGTTTCCTTAGCCCAGTAAAGATTAATGCTATGCCCTGTCTTTTACGATCATTTCTTTTAGGGAAGATCTATTCCTCAAACTTCCCATGTAAGCGGAAAGACCTAATTTATGAACTTATCCAGCTGGTGGTTTTGCCCCTTCTGGCTGGCGTGGCTCTTCCTCAAAGTACAAAAGCGGAGCAGCACTTCCACGTATGCAGGGTCTGTGGGCCTGGGGAGGAGGACGTGCTGCGGAAAGGAGCGTGTGAGATGTGCACAGGAGAGGTTTCTGAGTAGCAGCTGCCTGCTGTTAAGCTCTAATTTGTTCTTCCTGCATGTTTGCTGGTTTTGGCAGATGCTGAGAGGAGTGGCTGACTTCAGGTTCTGAACACTCCGAGCAGGCAGGCCGCTGTGTCTTACACAAGTAACATAGAAGGGAAAATAGGGATTTGCTCTTAGAAGGAAAAGAAAAAAAAGGCAAGGGCGGGACTCAAAAGCTTCCTCTGCAAGAAATAAATGTATCTTTTCAATACCAGACTGTTCACAACAGCAATGCTTTAACTCACCTGTTTCTTCCTGCTTGGCTGGAACATTGACTTTCTGTGGTTCATTTGGGAGTCAGAAAAATTCCAAATTCAGATACTGTTTTTGTCTGTTGCAAAGCATCAGCTGCCCTCTTAAGTATTGAAGCACATCATGTTGGTGTTTTTGTGTTTATGCATTATGGACTTTTGCTGTTCCTCACTTCAGAGCATCTGAAATAGGTTTCACAGAAAAGCTTAGAAAGCTTAACTATAGAAGAGAGTGCTGAGGCAGGAGTGAAATCAAGAGGGTGATCCCTGTGTTGAACACTGAACTGTCATTCAGAACCCCACTAAGAGTTCTTTGCCTATAACATTATTTTAACAGGCACTGTTAATATCTAAAAAGCTTCCTGTGAATGCTGCTGAAAGGAATTGATGATGTTACACTCTGAATATCTCTAATTACGCTAATAATTGAATCAAATTTGAGCTGGAACCAATTTTTTTTGTATTCAATCCGGATGACCTAAAGTTAAGAGCAAGTTGTAGCCTAACTATGTGTATCCTTCCTAAAGAAAAAGACTGGGCAAATGCACATAATAATGTAAGGTTATTTGTGATTTCATGAGTTAGTTGGTGGTTGATGCCTTTGAGAGGGTCTGTGAATTGCTCTGAGATTTTCATTTACTCCTTGTTTTGCTTTTTGCCAACTGTGTCCGCACCTGTAGGATTCCGTATTATGTTCTTCTTTTCTGGGAAGACAGATCTTGACCAAATGAACTGCAAATTGTACAGACATTTGTTTTTACTTTTTTTTGGTCTGATTAAAAAGCCTTACCTCTGACTGATAAGTTAATTTTGTAAAATATGTTATACACTAGTGTAATCAATGTCCTGTTGTAGTTGCTTGTAACCATATTGTAGGCAAAACTTCTTTCTGCCGTCAAGGATGTATTATTTCTATTGACTTCATTGAATTAACCAAAACAATGGACTCTACCGTTCATCAGAAAAGACATGTTTGTTAAATGCTTTTTTCATTCAATAGTAATAGGTGCTAAGGAGATAATATTCAAAGAAAGTTTATCAAATATCGAAGTATGTTAAAGTACCAACTTTACTGTGGGATTTATGTAGTTGCAACTGAAGAAATAATTGACAGAAGCATCTAATTTTAACTTCAGTTCCAGTTCTTCCTCTGAGGAGAAGCTGTCGGTCTCTAATATGCAACAGCTCCTAGGCTGCTGTCTTTTCATGTCTTGTGACTGTTTCTGCTAGGAAGTGGTAGCACGATGGTCAGAGGATTATTTGAAGATAAATATCCAACAGCTAATACATTGCTACAGATTATAATGCAAGAGTCTCTCATGCCTCAGCATGCCCCTGGTAAGTCTGCCTCAAATCTTTAATATCTCTGGAATTTTTGCTCATGATTGTGGCTTAAAGGGATTTTTGTCATGTGCCACTGAACAAGAGTCTTAATGAAGGTATTTCAATGCGTATTGTATTATAGAAAGAGATATCCCAAAGGAACTGTTTCTGATTGGGATAACTTGTCTCGTCCTGTCCTTCCCCACTTCTTCATGAATATTTTGTCACTATGGGCAAATGGGCCCATTCAGATAAAAGGCTTTTTACTTGGCTTGTATAGGTTTGAAATCCAATTACAACATCTGGGCAGCTTTTCAATTAGCTCTCCTGGTCTGTGAAACCTGTGTTTAAAATTTGGCTTAAAAATTTGGATTCACTTCTGCAGAAGTCATTGGAAAGCAAGGCAGTCCTTCACTGTGCTGCAGTTTCTGGAGTGCCTCTTGCTAGAGGATGATCGTATGTTGTTCCAGGTTGATTGTTTGCTTTTTTTTAATAACAAATTCTTTATGTCATGAGAGAATATGTTTCCAAGCTGTTTATGTATGTGAGAAATACTGTGTGTTTTGGATGGATAAAAATATCTCTAATCCATTGAAGTTATAAGGTAGCAGTTTGACTGTACAGTGCTTGCAATTGTGGAGTCCTTCGTGTATAATAGTTTGCACAACTAACTGTTCTTAGCTTCAGCTTTTTTATTCTTTGTATTATCGTATTTTCTCCCTGACTAAGGGGCTTGATCCACTGTTGATTTAAAAAAACAAAACAAAACCAACACCACTTTATAATGATTTTTGTGTTTTAAACAGAGATCCTTTGCAAAATGTATTTCACCATGGTTTATTGTTTCAAATGAAGAGTTTAAAAAGTTTGAAAGCATAGGGAGGATCTGAAGGTATCATGGGTTGATTAGGAGACTTGGTAGGGAGAGTCCCAGAGCAGTGACACCCCTGGGGTATTTGTGGGCCACCTATACCAGATCCAGTAAGCTGGTAAGAAGCACAGAGGAGCAGAAGAAATCCAGTGAGAATCACAGAGGAGCTGGAGACAAAAACCATTACGCACATGACCCCAAGCTCCTGCACTGCCTGTCGCCTCCCCAAAGGAGTTGGGATGGGGTCTGTGTAACGTGTAGCAAAAATAAGGAGAATTGAGACAAGGAAGCAAGGAGGAGAAGTGTTTGGCTTCAGTTTAGCCTATGGAAGGGGAAAGAGAGATTTTTGCTCATGGTTTAAATTGTTTTCTCTTCTTAGTATCAGAATTGGTGATTAGAAATTGTATTAATTGTCAATAAAGTATATTACTTAAAAATTCCTCAAGTCAATACTATTTTGCCCCTTAAAAAGAGTTGAGCAGGTTTTGAGGTTGTGGGAGGGATCTAGGGGAGTTTTATGCTGATTTCTAAATCAATTTTTTTAATGACATTCTTAAAAAAGGAACCGAAGATAAACAAGTTTGAAGTTTTCATATTCTTAGGATTCTTCAACTGAGAGACTCTGCTTAGAAGTGTCTCTTAAACATTTTTTACATCTGTTTTAAAAAAAAAAAACAAAAAAACCAAAAAAAAACCAAAAAAACCCCCACAAAACCTACCACCTAATTAACTTTTTTTAACATCTCAGCCTGTACCTTTGATCTCTATGAGTTTCAGTACTGCAGAAGCAAAAAAAATTAATCCTACCTGTAAATTTTCATATTGTTACGTGAATTTATAACATTCTATTCACAATCGTCTTGAAAGCCGTAATGAAAACTAGTATGTCATCTGTTTGGTCAATAATGAAGCTAGATTAAAATGTATAATCTTTTTATGGGTGCAACTCTCGCAAGTAATCACAGGTATTAGTGTTGTAGTTGTCACTTAATTTTTGTCATCCGTTTTCCCCAAACGTGTGCCAGGAAACAATCTGTTATGTGTTTAAGTTTTCTTAAATGTACTCTAACTCCTTGCATAGAGTTTTGCAGTATGTCTGTGGGGTTTTTTGTTGTTTTAAAAAGTCTCGGAACTGGAAGTTCATGCATAATTCATTGCTGATATCGTGCACAGCATTTCAATGAAGAGTATCTTGCTCAAGTTTATTATATGTGAAAACACCTTCTCTATCTTTTAACTTCACATTTATTTTTTTGAAATATAAATGTTGCTCTAAACCAAGTAGCTTTCATTTTATCATTTCCTGTTTTTGAAAGCATGTTTTGTAAGTAGTTTATGTGTATCTGATTTAGAGGAGGGGGCATGAAACAGGCAGGTGTTTTGGGAGTATTTTTGCATTATTTTTACTTTCTGCTTCACTGTCTGCTCGAGCCCTGTTGCTCTTGATTAGTAATCCCTTTATATAGGGGTGACTTTCAGGTTTCAGTGGCTGTGGGCTTTACACTGCAAGCTTCTTGATCTTATTGCATGAACTAGAAAGGCTGCATTGTGCAGCAAGACCTTGAGATGGACTGTCTTGCAGGTGACTCATAAAGCTTGCTTTTTCTGCTGCTTCTGGCGGTACAGTGAGAGGGAAAGTTAATTTGTATTTTCGACTCCCAGGAGCTTCAGGTGTAGTCCAAGATCATGTTGTGCTAGACGCTATACAACTGTAGAACAGAAGATGCCTCTTGTACTGCTGGGCTGTCAGCAGTATCTTGCCTAGGGTAGCTTCCCCATGGGCTCTGGTAAAAGCAAGTGGCTAATAACAGCCTATGTGTAGGTACTCACGTAGATTTGGGGGATAAGCTCCTGCATGAAAAGTTACTGACCGGCAGTTACTGTCCATGCTGGTGCTTCCTCTGTGGCTCTGCTTCTTGCCTCCACAGTTATTTTCGAACAGTACTTGCCCACATAAAATGCTGAGCTCAGCTGTGGAGGCTGCTAACTGGACCCTTGGAGTGTGGGGAGGTGGGAACGTGCTTGAATTGTTAGGGTGAAGAAGGTAAGTGGAAACATCCCCTGCCTGGGGTTCTGGGGGCTTAATGAGAGGTTGGTGAGGGATGTAAGTATATGCCTCTTTCTGCACTCGTATGCAGGCTGTTCTGGTGCTGTCTCCATGCCTGGTGACACTGTTGGCACTCAAACAATGGTGGCTGAGAGTCCTTGTCTTTGGGTAAATCCAGGGGCTGTACTTAACCAAATGCAATTTTTCAGGGTGTGGCAGTGGTCACATACAATTTGACACCCACTGCTTTTTAGTCTTTAGCATTCCTACATAAAAAGGCATCCTGAAGACTTAAATTAATTGCTTCTGAAATATTCTAAGTGTGGAAATTTTGTCTACTTAAAAATAACAATGAGACAAAAGTAAATTATGGTGAAAAGAATAACGACACAAGAAGCTTTGGAGTGTATTCCTACTGATGGACAATTTAGCTTTTACAGCAGCTTTACACAGATCACTTAAGTTCAGTAGATGAAAAGCAAATCTGAGTCCCTGGAGTCCTCGCTAATTACACCACAATGAGTAGCTATAGAAATGTCAATGCAAAATGTGATTGTAATACAGTATTACTACTGAGACATCTTTTGTACGCAAATTGAGATATTTGCATTTGTGTCTGCCAAAACAACTGCAGCACTGCCCCTTTCTGAAAGGGTGTAGTGGTGTTTGGCAGTGGTGTTTCTATGCAAACAACAAAATCTGGATGCTATATGCGCAGCTGGTTGTTGGTGCTTGGTTTCTTAACTGTCATGGTTTTCTCTGTAAACTCATAGGTTTGTTTTTTTTTTTAAGCTCAGGAAGACTGGGAAAGGTGTGCTCTCAGGTGCTTGTTACTGCTGACCTTGCTCTTTTGAGCACGCTTAACGCCATTCCAGCCAGTAGAAGATGCTTATTGACTTAGATAAGAGTGCAGGGTCAAACCCTGAGTAATTTTTTAAAAAAATGCTGTGCTGGACAGATGTATTTTGACTCGATGTATCTGTCTGTCTGCCTGCGTATATTGACTTGATCAAGAACAGACTGACGAAACAGAACTGACAAAAGTCAACCTGAAGTAGGCTGTTGCAAATGAAAAGAAAACTGACACTATTTCAGCTGTATAAACAAATTAGACAAAACCATTGAGCATAGTAGATACTAAGAGTTGGACTCAGAAAGGATATGCTGAGGTGATTAATGAAATTATCTGTGTTTCTGTGTTCCTTTTTGCACATCCAGTTTGAGTGAAGCAACTGTTTGGGCATGACTGGCATTTATTTTGCTGAGAGGCAGGGAAGACTTTATGATAGCACTCGTTTGTTGCAGTCTTGCATTCCTTGTTAATCCCCTTCTGTCTTCATCACTCTCCACCTCATCGGTTCCTTCTCCATCTTTCAGATCTCTTGCAACCTTTTTTTTTCTGAAAGGCTTCATGAAAAGCGCATCTGTGGTAGGAACTCTGCATACAATTCTGTAGTAGGAAATTCTCCCCCTTGGAAATCATTAAAAGTGTGCTGTTTGCAAAGCACTCTTCTTCGATGATTTATACAGCAGAGGAGATTGGCTGTGTTGTTCTGTGCTGCAGGATGATTCCGGGAGTATGTTAGTGCCATTGGTCAATAAAATTTTTTATATACATTGGGCAGTCTGTCACAAGCAATTCTTTCTGTCAAATTACGTCAGAACCTGGGTCCTAGAATAGGAAACACTAATTTGCAAAGAAATAAAAACCTGCTTTGAACAAAGCAAAGGTAGTGAGGATGTAACCTTACCCTTGTAATTCAAGCTGTAAAACTTCATGGATTTGATTCAAACTGCTGGAAAACATGTGCTTAATCTGTAGTGTATTTCCTTAGATATGTTACCAGTACCATGGCTGGACCTCAGGATGTCACTTGGTATGTTGTTGCAATGATTTCTTGGTAGCAGGATCCTCTTATACCTAGTCTGACTGATTCTTTTGTGCAGAATCCATTCTGATCTAGGTTCCTATAGACTGTGATTAAGTTACCTCTTTATGTTGTTTACTCGAGAGAAAATTATACCTGCATTGTTGTCGTGAAAATGGCTGAAGCTTGTTTCCTGCTTTTTATTCAGCATTTTTTCTTTTTAAAAAAGAAAAGTTCCATTTTTAGACTTCTCCCCAGCCTTGTAGGTAGAGATCTGTGGAACTGACAGATGTAATTATTGTTTTGTTGTACATTGTAGTTTAGGCATATGCAGTGTTCAGCAATCACATCCATGTGGTAAGCTGTCCATGCAGTAAGCCATCCATGTCAGTGAGCAATCCCCTTCCCTTTTGCCGAACAGTGCTGAGTGCCTTTTATTTGTGCTGGTCTGAGACAGTGTCCTCTGAGGTAATCTGGCTGTTGGTACTCTTTGTAGTACGTGGAGGAATCCTGGAGTTCCCACACGTTCTGCAGGCTTTGTCATGTGCTCCTCCACAGCTCTGCAGCGTCCTGTACTTGCTGCTCATTTTGTGTGCCATGTGTGACCATGCTGGCAGGCTCCATGAACTGGGGCTGCTCCCTCTGTGTGCTGGCAACATGATCTCTGTGGACACCTGTCATCTCCAAGATGTGTTGGTATGAAGGTACTGTGTCCCAGGTAATGATAAGGGGGTGCTTAATTGTCTTGTCTGTGTAGTATGTCAGGAAGAACGTGTGTGATACCTGGAGTATAAGGTAATCATGCAAGTCCTGCTGGATTGTCAGTGGACATCTCAGAGTAGAGCAGTTCAGCTTGGTGATCCATGACTGGGGTGGTGGTGGTGTCAACACCCAGTTTTGCTCCTCAGTGCTGTTTTTATTCAGTGATATAGATGCAGCCAGTAAAGATGAGGTGTTGATCTGAGAAAATTATGAGTGTGGAAGGCTTGATAGGTTCCATGTGAGCTGTTGTCTTGTGTCCTGACAGTTTGTGTGGGAGGCTGGGGCTAGATTTGATTTCCAGCTTAACTGCTAGCATTCTGGGGGGATCTTGGGGTGTCCCTTACCCCTTAGGTTTTGGTTTACCCTGTTCCAAGACAAGCATAATGGTAGTGACCTCTGTTTGTGCAGGGCTTTCAGATCTGCTAAAGGTGGTGTTTAAGGTATTGCTGCTTTGTGACAAAGGCCTACAAATGTGTGTGACAGCTCAGAGTCTGTTCAATTAATAAATACAGCTAGGTGGGTAATTTGAGGTTCTTTGAAGTATCATAAGGACAAAGTTACCTATGTGTGAGGTAAGTGGTGAAGTTTTTCTCTGGCAAAAACCATTAGGCTTTTTTTTTTCTTCCTGCTCTGTTTTGTGGGTTATGACCATTTTCAGGTGACTCTAGAAAGCATCACTTAAGTGCTCCTCAGAGGACTTAAGATGCTGGAGCTGATCTTTCTCTCTCCTTGTCCTACCTTGTCTCCCAAAAGTTTGCAGTTTTTGACCTTCTACCATGTATATCAAATTTGTTACTGAGAAATGATGCATGATTGTGCAAAGAGAGACTGACTTTGAGTCATCTTTGAATTAGATATCACTGAAATTTCAGTGGCTTGGAGTTGAGATCTGGAGGGGATGTTCTGTCTCATCAGCTCCTTCATCCTGGTATTTAAGCATCAGCTGTTTCTCCAAACAGTGTTTTGAAGCCTAGTTCAAATGGGTCATGTCACCATATAAAATAAAAGGTGAAGCAGAAAAGACAATGTGGAAAATTGTCCCTAGATAAAAGCCTTCCCTTAGCCCCGCTTTTTTAAAAAGTTCTTGTGACAGAGCTGTTGGCAAGAGAACAGAAGGGCATGAACATCTTTGCAGTGGAGAGCAGAGAGGGTTAAGCACTGAGATCGAAGGGAACAAGTAGGGCTGAAATCTTCCACTGTGGAGGATCAGGCTGTACCCCTCTGTGGTTGGCTGATCAAAGGGAGTGCTGCTTCTGGAGGGCAGTAAGGCAGGAAAAACCCTTGCCCATATCCCTTCTCCTTTCAGGGCAAAACCAGCAGGCTCATACGAGTAGGCTTTGCATAGCGTTTCCTTGTTTGCTCAGATCTTTGGTTAATGGCAGCAGCCTGTGAGAAGCTGGTGTGCCAGTGTCCATTTTTCTTTCAAAAATCAGAATTTAGGCATGCTGATAGAAACTTGTGGGAGCTTACAAACAGTAAGCAGTGAGGTTACTTCTCCTTAGCTAATGATCAGTGAGTTGCTCATCTGTGAGGCAGCACAGTGTACTCCTGCTGGGTTCGCAGCTTTCGTTGGAGAGGAGCTGCTGCTGTGCACAGAAACTGCCTTTGTGCTGGCAGCCT
Source organism: Stercorarius parasiticus (assembly GCA_013396915.1). NCBI lineage: Eukaryota > Metazoa > Chordata > Aves > Charadriiformes > Stercorariidae > Stercorarius > Stercorarius parasiticus. The sequence goes on from VWZL01003731.1 coordinate 274,960, forward strand.
CCTGGTCCTGCTGGGTGCTATGCAAAATTTCATGCACACCCTCTTTGGTGCTTGCTGTTGAAGTTGCTGACCACATTGTTGGGACTTATGAAGGAGTCGGCAGTAGATTCAGACAGATGAAGAGACATGTTTGCTTAACCTCAGGGAAATCAGGGAGTTGATTTGATACATGGGCACCAGTTTTGAGGGTGGGATGGTTTGTACAGGTTATGCACACAAACAATAATGTTTGACAGTAACTGATGTAATTGCAATTATTAAACTTCAGGCTTATGAAGAATGCAAAGACCTATACCTGGAAACAGGTACACATTTTTAGAATCATGCCCTGGCAGTGCATCTGAAATGAGTATATTCTTGATCACAAGGAGGTCAGGAGCGATTCAGTATTCCTGACAAGATAAATCAGGATCAAGATAACCAAGAATCACAGTCTTCTCTGGGAAATAGTAAATTATCAGTCATTGGATGTCCTGTGAACTTTTTTCCATTCCGAAAAGTAATGATAATCTTTTTCTTTCTTTTTTACAGCAATGCTGAGTGACAATAAATCTGTGAAGCCGAAAAGTGATTGTTCACCTCCTGTGCAATGGTGTAAGGTGACTGCACATGAAGATGAGAAGACCAAGCTGGTTTCTAAAAAAAGGTACTCGCAAGTAAGTGTCATTGTCATGGCAATATAAAGGTCAGTTGCTCTCCCTCTACCCTGGGCAGTTACAAAAAGGTCGCAAAAATCAAGGGATGAGACTGATACAGGAACTGTATGGAGGGTTAGGCACACAGCTTTCCCAGGGAACCTAAAACACTTTGAGGAGCCTAGGCTTACTGGTAGCAGTACCTGTTTTCCCAAGCCGATGTGAGATCCCAGTACATCACTCACAAGTATTTCCAGTCTTTTTTGTACCCAGATAAGTAACAATGTTGAGGCTTTTGTACAGTCTGATAACTGAAGAAATTGAAGGGCAGTGGATGTTTAGTGGGATTTTGGGGAGGTGTCCCCTCATAGTTAATTTGTTTGTGAAGACTTCTGGAATGCTACATCACAAAATCCTCGTTACTCCTTTGTTTGTAGTTTAACATCAAATTGGAATTAATGAATGTGTGCTACTGTACATACAGAACCATATTTTAAACTGGAAGAGCTCACTACTGTGATGTCTCTCTGCCATGTGAATTTGTAGATCTTAAAGTTTAAAAAAAACCCAAAGCCAAACTGTTATATCCTCTAGTGTTTTGAGCACCTGAATCATGGTGCAGCCCCAGCTGAATCTAGAGCTACTTGATAAACTTCTGTGGAGGAAAATTAGCCTCATTCATCTGCTGTGAATCCCCTGTTTCTGCCAGTCAGCTGATTTCCAGGGGCTGCAGCCTAATGTGCTAATGAAAATTTTAGACTGCCTATCAGTGCAAAATTTAATTTAGTTAAATCAGATGCGAGAACAGTCCTGCTTTTCCAGTGGCCACCTTATTTGCAGAGCACACTACAAATTAAGTGCCAGGATTGCATCTATTGGCCCATGTGGTACAAGCTTTTTTAAAAAAAAAAAGTCTTGAAAACTTGTATTAACTTCATTTGAAAGAGTTGCAAGAAACACTGAACTCTTAGTAGGTTGTATATTTTTTTAAAGACATTTAAACAAATGTCCAATCCTTAAGAAACCATAGGAAACAAATAATAAAGCTCAAAATACATGTATGAGCAGCAACCTCAACTCTAACAAAATAATGATGTAATTTTTGCAAATTGTTTTAGACATGAAATGAGCCAAGTGAATATTTGGAGATCAACAGTGAGATTCTTCAGGAATGAGAAATGAGTAGATCAAAAATATGGATAGTCTGCATTACTCAATTTTAAAGTTTTTTTTTTTCTTCTTCTGCATGTTTTGGGGATGTAAATAATTGAATTAGGCTTCTCAAGATGAATCTGAGCATCTAAATTCTGTGTTGTAGCCTGCTGGAAAGTTTTACTTGTGAATGATGACCATTGACCCAAAATCTTGAAATTTGAAGTTCCAATCCCCTTTTTAACTTGCATGAAAACGTGTATTTCAAAATGAGGTTGTCCTTTAAAGTAGGATAACAAAAGTGTCTTTTGATTTCCTTATGCAAGGAGAGCTGTTTGACCCATCAGAGATGCATTTAAAGTACATGATGCAAGCATAGAACTGCATAAATCACAGTATCACCCTGCAACGTTTTCCTTATCAAAGCATCTATATATACTTTCCTGAAGATAGCTGAAGGGTTGTGAAAGATTTGCAGTGAACAAAGCAGTATTTTTTTTCTTGGTTTGATTTATGAATCGTAATTTCTTTTGAATTTGGTTCTTGAATCAAATTCACTTGAAGTTTTACAACTGCCTTAAATTTGCTTAAAAATACTCATTTAACAATTGATGGATTGCTGGAAAAAAGGTGATATTTTTTTTTTTCTCTCCTTTCTCCTGCCCCTACACCCTTCTGTTTGCTTTTAGACTTCTTGCACTGTTTGTAGTTGGAGGGTGTTTCCTTTATATCCTCAAATTAAGTTTTGGACCTGAAGAATGTGACAGAACAAAAATGCTGTATGTGGACCTCGATCGTGTAAGGGTTGGTATTTTTTGGTGTGGTGTTTTTTAAATTTGGCTTAAAAAAGTTATTAATTGACAATATAAGAGTTATAAGGGTGTATAACAAAAACCTAGAATGCTGAAATTATCCTGTGAGGGAAAATATATTTTGCTTCATTGTGTGCCATGGAACTTCTGGTTTTTGTTCTTGTGGAGTAACAACAGAAGTGCATAGAGAAACTGGATTTTTAGGGGTAAAATGAGATACCTGTGACTGTTAAGAATAACAATAATTTGAAATGGGGTGATCAGAAAATCGATGCAAATGAAAAGTAACATATTTAAAAAAAAAAACAAAAACAAGAAAAAAACCCCCAAAATCCCCACACTCAACATGTTAAACCAAAGGGCTATTTTTACCTAAGCCAGTTCCCCAGTCTGCTTTGCCTTGTAGTTGATCAGATGTTTTTGGACTCACAGGGCAAAAGTGCAGGAGGGTGCACCTCTTGGTTCATTTAGTTATTTAAGGTAGCAGCTACTTACTTCAGCTACAGTTTTGCATGTGGCTTTTAAGCTGGTCTAACAGATACCAATAAAGGTTTCTGTTATTCCTTGCTGGCATTTCTCTGCCTTTGCTACTTAACCTGTTTGCTACCTTGTAACAGTGCCACCTTGGCTTAGAGTTGTTACATTTCTGTCTTTGAATGTCTCCGAGCTAAGAGACAACTTATAGCAGAAGGCCTGATTTAAGATAGTCTCATCTTAGCGTCACTGCATGTGCATCCTCTCCCACCTTCTTCAGTGCATGTTTTTCCCCTTCTGAGTCTCTTGGCCTCCCTTTTTCTTCTCATTCGATTTATTTCTTAATAACATATTCTTGCTTCCAAACAACCATCACGTTAAGCCAAGCAAACCTAAAGACTGCATGGACTGTGTTTATTGCTGTCGTATAATTCACTTTGTTTGTGTTAGATGCAGGATGAGGAAATAGCATTGCTCTTTCTCTAGTTAGGTAGTAGCTGATTGCAAACAGTTTGGGGCAGTTGTCAAGTGATTGGCATTAATTTTTACTGATAGGATGCACAACTGTCAGCCTTAAAAATTAGGTTCTTCCGAAGATGCACTGACTCTTGCTGGCAAACTACGGCATGAAGTTGCACAGTTGTGCTTTGCCCAGGAGGAAGTGTGGTGTTTATGCCCAGATTTGCAGAGACCTTTGTAACCGTGGCAAAGGCAGTTCTGTAGAACAGTCTCGTTTAAAAAGTAGAACAAAACAAAAGCAGCACAACTTCCCTGCTTGTGCACCCAGATACACACTTCGCTTTTAACAGTACAGAAGGGGAACTGAGTTAGAACTAGATTTGAATCTTCTTTCTCTGCTCCCTGTGTTTGCTCATGGTTTTTTTGTGTGTTCTTTTTGATTTTTATTTTTTATTACAATGGAAGAAAGATCAGCAGAGTTGTACCGTGGAAGAGAAAATGCAAAAAGATTTTTATTTTAACTGATAAAAATAATACCTTTGCTATTTCTTTTCTTCCTTACATCAGATACCGGCTTGGCACTACAAATTTCTAAAAAATTTACATGAATAGGTTTTTGGGGTGTTTTATTCTTTTTTTTTTTAATGAGATGGATCAATGTGTGGTTTTATTTGGCAGCTTAATCTTTTTCTGCATTTCAGAACAGTAGTCTTTTATTTTAGTGACTAGTCTTCGAGAGAAGACCTTAAACACCTCCACCTTGCATTCTTTTCTAAGTTGTGTTTTAGTCCTTAGCAATACCACCTTAGCGATGGTTTTTGTCAGTGTTAGGTAGGTGGTTGGACTTGATGATCTGAAAGGTCCCTTCCAACCTAGATGATTCTATGATTTTGATTAGTAAGCAAGTTCAGCCTGACATTTCACAGAACTTTTACCCAGTGGGTGTGTCTCTAGTAAAATCCTGCTTGCAGGCAGAACTCAGGTCATGCAATTGAGCAGCGGAATAGAATTCCACTTGCTGGCTTACTGCTGAATTAGATGGATATCAACATGTCTAGGTTCTTAATCTGTTTTTATAAGTAACAGTACAAGCGTTCTCAAACGGCTCATTTTCACGTATCCCTTTTAGTAGCCTAATTTATTCTTTAGAAAAGCTCCTATCCAGATTTAAGTGATTGGATGGAGAGACATTCCTTTGCAGGTTTTTTGCCCTGCGCTGGTTAATATCTACATTTGAGTGAATGCTTTAAAATGTTTTGTATTTCCATGTTTAAACTTTCTTTATAAACCTCTGTTTGCTAAACTGATGGTGGTCAGTTGGTGGGTTGCATTAAGAGGGCTTTGTATGTTCCTGACGCTAGCTTTCCTGACTGAACTCATGTATTTTTTTGTTTTAGAGAGCACAGCAGTATGCCAGTGCTGCATTGCAGGAACAGTGCCGGCCTTCTTATGTGAAGAAAGAAATGAGGAAGTTATTTGCAGAGAAATACAGCATGGATGTATCTCCCTTCGTAAGAAAAAATACAAATGAAAATGAAAGCTTATTTAAATACGAACCTCCTTTTGGATTTCACAAGTTCTTTGATAAGCTTAAAAATCTCCTTGAACTCTTACCTGAGCATGATTTACCAGAAGATTTGAAGTCAAAACACTGTAAGCGTTGTGTTGTTGTTGGCAGTGGTGGAATTCTTCATGGGTCAGAGCTGGGTCACTTATTGAATCAGTTTGATATTGTTATAAGGTATGTATTTTCCATTTAAGGATTCCAACTACTTCAACTTTGCTTTATGAGCCAACTTGTGTTTTTCAAGGGGGAAAATGTCTCCAACATTTAGGCAATTTATAAAACTATTTCTGAAAGTGCTTTTGAGAAATTGACTTGTGACTTCATGGAATTTGGAGTCTTAGAAGCAAAATAAATTGTCATGTTCAGAAGACAGGAATTCAGTGTGATTATTTGTGGACTTCAGATACAAAAAAAACCAACCATGGGCAGAAATGAGATAGAAATCAGTGAAATCTGAGACAAGTAGACAATCCTGCTTTTATCCATACATATGTTTAAGCTTTCAGAAGCAGGCTTTAGGACTTACCTCTGCCTTTTCCCCCTTGGTTTATTGGGACACTTATTTGAAGGATTTTTTTTTTTACAACAGCTATTTCAAACACAATAAAACTTAATTGGTCTTTCATTATGCAGTTTGCTTACACACTGTATAGCGTGCTTATCTTTCCTTATCTTTACAAGATTAGTGCATGCTTTCTATGATTACACATGTTTTCTAAGTCTGAATTAAATGAATACATGCTCTGTATCCGTGCCTTCTGAACATTACTGCTTGAACCCTCTTTCTTTGTATTTTGAATCATGTAAAGTCACAAATAAATTTAATACAGGCTTTTTCCCAAATTGCTTTGTAAACTAAGTCTTGCCCCTCTTAAAAAGGGAAGACTTGATACAGTGAGTCAATAGCTCTTATACAAAGATGAACAAACCTGTTAGCATGTGGAGGGGCAGAGAACTTGTATTAACTGTTCTCTAAAATTAGGTCTGTCAGCGTGAAGGTGACTTTTCTGTTGATATAGAAAAGTTTGCAGGACTTAACGCTGTTCTGCAGAACTGATGGAGCTGGATGATGCTGTTCTTGTCAGCAGTGTGCTAGCATCTGAAATTTTTGATGAGCTGGAATGATGTAAACGCACAGGATGTGTTACATAGCATTGAAGGGATAATTTGAATGCGTTTCTGCATGTAATACGTGTGTGTGTATGTATAAAAAAAGATAATGCAGGCAACTTACTATGTGTTTTCTTTTCCTTCCTCTTTTAAGCCCCTCTGACTTGGCACAAGGCAATGAATATGAAATTCTGCAATGCCGTTTTAAGTTGCTTTTCTTTTTGAAGTCTTGCACTTGTGCCAGTTAATCCAGAAATAGAATTGGCTTCTTCTCAAAGATAAGGGATGGATGAGTGTGTGGGGCAAGGAACATGGAGATACTGGGAAAACACTGTTCTCCGCTCTGTTAAAAGTCTGGGCCATATACAAGTTCTTTGCTTAGTGTCTGATGTTTTAATGAGACTGTAACCCATGCTTATTAAATACAGTTTTGCTTCATTGTGGCATTTGTTTTTTTTTCTTAGGTTAAATGATGCGCCAGTTCAAGGATACACAGATCACGTTGGTAACAAAACTACTATACGGATGACTTACCCAGAAGGAGCCCCCCTTTCTGAACACGAATATCCTCCTGCTAGCTTGTTTGTGGCTGTTTTGTTTAAAAGTGTTGATTTCAATTGGCTTCAAGCAATGGTAAAAAACGAAACCTTGGTATGTAATGTGTCAGTGTTATGTACCTGTGATTTTTTTGGGCTTTTTTGTGTCTTTTCTAATGCTTAAGAAGCTCGCTGATCTGTTACTTCCTGTTTTGTTATACTGAGGATATTTTTACAGTTGGTACCAGCATTCATGTTGAAGCCCTGTGCTGACAGTAACACTTTTTTCCTGCAGATATGTGGTTTGCAAGCTATATGACACATCGAGTGTTTACTAAAGTGGAATTCATTTCACATTAGGTTTAAGTGACTTGTGCAAGTCTGCAGAGCCTGAAATAGAAATGAGGTTTCTGGATGCCAGTCCATTATTATTATTTATTTTTAACAGCTAAAGTCTGTGCTGCTACAATAGGCATACCTGCAGTTAATGTGTAACTGGAGCATCACAGTTGTTAGTTCACATTTGCCTGTGGCTCAAAAATTAAGAGGTCATTTATTTCTCACTGAGTATTTAAAGAAGTGTGGAGATTCGCAGGGAACTGAGAGAAAGGTTCCATGTTTCCAGAATCTTTTTAAATTGGTGTCAATTAGCAGGCAGATCACTTCTGCAAGCCGAAAACCAGTAGCTAGGTTTCTCTGACCACAGACTGAAAATAAGTGCTCTAAACTATTGAGAGACATTTAGGAGAAAGCCTGACAAGCTTTTTAGCAATTTAACACATACTAGTTTAGGTACTACAAGTTCCTTTCTCAATTCTGATTTTTGTAACGAGAGCATATGGAAGGTCTGTTTAATACTGACCATGACTGTCCACTACTACTACTTTAGTCCAGAGGGTGTGCACAGGGATATTGCCTTTTTTGAACAACGTGAGTGTGTTTTGTAGAGGGAAGATTTTCCTGAATGCATGAATCTGCACAAATTTAAGAACTTCTACTCCCTGATTTTTTTTTTTTTTATCAGGGACAAGAAAATGTCAGTCTATGACCTTCCCTGCAGCAGTGGGGTAATTGTGATGACCAGCAGTTTTCTAACTTGAATTGAATCCCTAACTCACTTGTCTTACAAGCTATCTGTCTATTTAATGTTTTTTAAAGTTTGGTTTTGAAGAATGACTAGTACAAGGATGGCTTTCTCTATCAAAATGTGGGGTTTTTTTTTTTTGGATTGAAAGAGTGATTGCTTTTTGTCATCTGCAATATCCTTTGTTAGTGAGTTAAAAGATTGAAATATATGCTTTATGAAAAGAGTACCTCTTCTTGTTTTGCATGGCTGAGGAGGAGATCTGCTCATTCCCACCTTCTTCCTTGTTCTGGGGTATTTGCTGGTGCAGAGAACCAGTTTTAGGAACTGATCTGGGAAGGGATGTACTGGAGAGAGTCCACCAAAGGGCCATGAAGATGCTTAAGGGACTGGAGCATCTCTCCTATGAAGAAATGCTGAGAGAGATGGGACTGTTTATCCTAGAGAAGAGAAGGCTCAGGGGAAAATCTTACTAATGTACATAAATACCCGAAGGGAGGGTGCAAAGAGGAGAGAGCCAGTCTCTTCTCAGTGGTGCCCAGTGACAGGACCAGAGACAATGGGCACAAACTGTAACACAGGAGGGTCCCTCTGAACATCAGGAAACGCTTTTTTACTGTGAGCATGATTGAGCACTGGCACAGGTTGCTCAGGCAGGTTGTGGAGTCTCCATCCGTGGAGATGTTCAGAAGTCATCTGGATATGGTCCTGGCCAACATGGCTCTAGGTGTCCCTGCTTGAGCAAGGTTGTTGGACCACTTGACCTTCAGAGGTCCCTTCCAACCTCAACTGCTCTGTGATTCTATGAACTGAAAACATACTTCTCCTTTCGAATACTAGGCTTTCAGTTGGTTGAACTCTCTGTGGAGGCATTGGTACTTTGAGCACAGGTGGGGAGATGGGACCGTAGCAACCTGGATTTGATCAGTTTAAGCTGCTGTAGAGTTGTAGGCTAGGGTAGCAATAAGCCTGTTTTAAAAAATATAGGTCTATGTTGTAGCTATATCAATTTTATCATTTGCTTAGTGTTATGCATTATATGGAAAGATTTGTAAAATGAGGCTTATTTAGTATTGTTTTTTTCCATTAGTATGCGTTTAACTGATTGCAAGTGGCATGAGATTGGAATTGAACTTCCTGAGTCTTGTGTAAATCGTCTTCTGAAGTGTTACGTTTATCACTAGGTGGATGCTGTCAAACAACAGCTTCACTTCAAAGCCTGAGCAAAATTTTTTTAAATCCAGTGCTTATCCAGAATGCCTGGTTAATGTTTGTGAAAAACTGTGGTTCCTTTTCCGATTTATTTAAATACTGCTGCCTGCTCAGTTATGCTGGGGAAGGTCCAAAGAACCTGGAATTGCTGGTGGATGTGTTGATTTAAACAGAAAGTGCAGTCAAATGTTCAGAATAAACAACTCTTCCCTCTGCTGTCCTCTGTGCAATTCCAAACACTTTGAAGGTTTTTCCTCTTTTGGGTCAGTAGCTTGAGCTGTACGCTGGTATTGCTGATCCACCTTAGCTATAAACAGTTTTCTGAATTTCTCAGATTCACCAATGAATTCTGTAACTTGTGTACTGTGTCTGCCATACACTTTTCAGTCTCAGAATTTGCCTTTGCTGAACTATTTTTTTTTTTTTCCTTTCTCTTAGCCTCTCTCGGTGCGACTCTTCTTTTGGAAGGAGGTTGCTGAGAAGATTCCTCTTACATCAAAGCAGTTTCGGATTCTGAATCCAGCAATCATCAAAGAGACAGCTTTGGACATTTTACAGTTCCCTGAACCTCGATCAAAATTCTGGGGTTGGGATAAGGTAAGAAGTTTCCTTTTGGGAGGAGGAGGCTATAAAATACAAAGTAAAATAAGAAACTGAAAAAAGTTTTGGGCTCTTCCTTCAATACAGTTTCTCTGCAGTTCCAGAGCTGGTCTCAAGTGATAGGGAAATTAATGTGCTCTCAAAAAGCTCTGGTATTTTCTTGTGTAAAAATCAAAATAGGATTTCAGCTCACCTTCTTAGATGAGGTAGTATGCCTGTGCATGCCTACATCAAATGGCCTGTTTTACAAAGCATTCAGATGCAGTGAGACATAAATTCATTCCTGTACAGTGCGTTCACTCACACATCATTGTGACTGGTGTTAAATATTCAAAACGTGCATTTGATGTATGTTAAGTGTGTTAAGAGCAGCGCTGTTAACTCAAGCCAGCAATGTGCTATAGACAGATGTGTCTCCAGCTGCAGGGAAAGCAGAGAGAGTATGTAAACCAGGCCAGTGTAAAACAACCTTCCAACTGTTGGAATTGCTGTGTATGCCACTGTGCTCCATAGCAACTGATGGGTATATCCTCCCTCTTTGTCCTTCGCTCGAGCAATAGTAGAGTGATGAATTGCCTGGTTTGCATTTTTGTTATTTTAATTATTTGTTTGAGAAATTGGATATCACTAGTTCTCTTGAACTATGAAAAGTATGAATAGCGATGGTCTCTTTACCTTTTGTGTGATGGCATTTAATGGTAGCGTTATTGCACAAATGTTTGAAGGATCTTCTCATGCTTATTTATAAAAATAACATAACATACCAAGTTATGTATCTTTTAATTGTATCGTAGCATACTTGCCTTCTTCATGGGTTGTTCAGTGAAAAGTCAGATTCTGAAGAATGCTGTTAGAGAGCTCAAGACTGAAGTAAGCGTACATCAAGAAATGTCAAGTTTAACTGCATGTCAGGAGTTGTTTGAGTGTTTAGAGCAAGGGTTCACTTGTAGTTTAACTACATAGTAACAGGGAGTCTTGCCTTCACAGAAAAAAAATTGTGTTGACAGCCAAAAGTCTTGTTACAGGCAAATACTCAAGTTGTATTGTATTTTGCCCTGAAGGTTTTAGTTTTACTTGATCACTTAATTACAGCTAAAAGTAAAAATCAATTGATTGTTTAATTGACTTCAGTTTTAAGTGAGGAGAGGGAATAGACAGAGCTGTTAAGTTTTGTAAAGTGTTTATAAAACAGGCAAAGGAGAATATATATGAATTCAGCAGGCTTTTTTTTTTTCTCCTTTTTAGAACGTACCTACAATTGGGGTGACAGCAGTTGTTCTGGCCACACATTTATGTGATGAAGTGAGCTTAGCAGGATTTGGATATGACCTCGATCAGCCCAGCACACCTTTGCACTATTACAACAACCTCTGCATGGCTGCCATGAATGGACAAACTATGCACAATGTGACAAGTGAAACAAAATTTCTGCAAAAACTGATCAAAGAAAAAGTTGTCAAAGACCTCACTGGTGGGATACATTGTGAATTCTGTGTCAAAGACAGCTAGTGATTGAAGTGCGGCATGGCTTGGATTTGTTAAATTTCCAGAGGTTCAGCTGGAACAACCTTTTCACTGTCTTAAGTTGTTCTTTAAAGTGTCTAGAATGGGTGTGGAATCTCTGCTGCCTTTTTTAATGTCAAGTTCAATTTGTTGGACTTCTAAATTTATTTTGATGTCAGATTTTTTTTTGCACATTTTTGTGGATAACTATGTAAATACAACTTGGAATTGAAAGAGATCCATTTAAAATACTTAATGTTTTATGTTGTCTGAAGAAAAGCAGAGATTTTGTTTTCAGATGTATATGGTACGCACAATGCTAGCCTGAGTTGTCTAACAGCATACAAGAGTTATTTTCCACTGAACTATTGTCTTTGTTGATCAAGTTCTTGGTGTATGACTCGTTTTCATGCATGCCATGAAAAGAAAGGCGTATACTTCTCAAGTCTTTCATTTCTTGCAACTTGAGCATTGTGTTTACCCCTCAAATATTTATATTCTTTCGGTTTTGTGCTAATATTTTTTGGGGGGATGGTGGAGGAATGTGTGAGTGGAGGTGAAGGAAAAGGAACTGTTGTGGCAACAACTGAATAGTAAGTACTTTGACGTTCGTGATTGATATTAAAATCATTGATGTGTTAATGTATTTGGTTAGAATCCTGCTTTATCATGAGGCATGTTTGGGCCCAGGGCACGCTATAAGAGCATTTAGCCAGTAGGAGACTTTCACCTGAATCATATCTTTTGTCATTTCCATTCCTTAAGACCCAGGTAAATATTTCTAACTAGTTGATTTGCAGCAGAGTTCAGGTACCCCGATTAAACAAGTGGCATTAATACAGAATGCCCCTCTTCTTTTTTTTTTTTATTTTTAGAGTAACTTGAGAATTTCTAGTTCTGTAAAACCGTGGTTTGTATAAATCTTCCATTTAGCAATAATAGAATCTATGACTAAGCTAAAATTTCCATTGGTTTTCTTTATGTAATGAATTACGGATATCCTAACCTTAATAGTTTACAGTGATAATAACCCACGTGAACTCTAGTGTTGGCTATTTAATTGAAGGAAGGGGTAGAGTTGTTGGTTTTCCTGGCTCAGCTTTTAAGTCAGCAATTGGGTGAGTGCGTATAAGTAGTAGTATGATCTAGTAGCAAGCTAGGTAACTGCTGAAAGCAGCATACTAAAAAAAAAAAAAGAAAAAAGCTATATCTCTATGTTCTTGTGACTGGAAATCAGTGCATTGCAAAGAAGCTGCACTGTGCAAATCTACAAGCAGGTTTTGGTGTTCGTTTTCGTTTTTTTAATAGTAGAGACATAGGTATGACTGCATTTGCACTGAGTAGTGTTATTACTCAAATCTACAATATGTGAACAATGCTTTCTTTGGGAACAAAAACTGCAAATTGATTGAAGGTTGGCCTAGAAACATTGTTCATAGTCATGGACTTTCCACATGGGGAACATTCCCACTCTTTTTGTTATGGGTGAAGATATGAATGTAGCTGTAGTTTTAAATTTTCAAAATACTAATGTGGAAAAGCAAGATTAGGGTGGTTGGAGTTTTTATTTTTGGTTTGGTGGTTTGTGTTTTTTTTTTTCCTTTCATGGAGAGAAGACTTAATGAGTGATAATGTTAGAATGCAGTAGAGCGGACTGATTCTGGCCGTTATACTAACAGGTAATAAAATGACATCAGATCATAAAGTGTAACTCTGAAGAAAGTTGTGGACCTCACCTTTCATAAGTCCCATGTACCTATATATCCTTGAGAGTCAGGTGAGCAAATTCGAAAATCAGATTTGTCTCTGGCACTGTTTGTGTTCATAGCAATAATATTAATCTAACTTCTCCTCCTCTGTGAAACACATTAATTTTTGTACTAGCAATAAATTTCTAGTCTACGTTTTTCTTGTAAGTAAAATAATTATATCGTTTAATTTAAAAATATTTCATGTGTGAAGAGTTTTATACAGATAGTCTTTTAGTTAATATATTAAAATGTGCTAATTATTTTCTCCTGGTATTTAAACTGGAAGCAAAGTACCTTAATTTCTTTTGGTATTAGTGAAATTTTGGAAAAGTTCAGAATGTGTGTGTTGGGAGTACACCCTGAATACACCAAAAGTACGTGTTTCAGAGAACTTGGTCCCTCACCCGTTTGCTTTATTCAGTAACTTAAAAATAATCAGTTGATTAATGTAAATGCCAATAGCTTTTTGGAGATGCTGTATTTACTGTCAAATTCTCAAACTATGTTGATGTAGTATTAGATTGTTTTCCCACTAGTTTTATGGCTTGTGATAAGACATTGTTCTCTGTGGTAGCGTACACTGCATTGAATACGCCTGCACAGACTTGACCATCTGTGAAGTGGCAGCAAAGTTCAGGTTGCAAAGAGCAATAAACAGATGAAACCACTTTCTACATATGTATTTGTCTCACAGTTTGTAATTTGTTCTGCCTCCTTTATTAAGGATTTTGCATGTCGTACTGGTCTAATTGAATGTCTTGATGCAATCCCAGGCACTCAAGAAGGGAAATTAGTGGCTGATGATAAATAAATCTGTCTCCTTTCATTTATGCCTTTTTAATACTTATCAGTGGAGTTTCATCTCTCTGGTGCCTGGAGGAGAGAATCCATCTCAACACTGACCATACTGTAGGCTTCCAGGATTTTGAAATTAACGTGTATGAGAATATTTCAGATGAGGTTATAGCACTGGCCTGAAATTCAAGAGTGTGTGTCCTTCAATGCTGGAGACAGACTGCAGCTTCTGGCCAGAGCTTCAGTCTTACTGAAGGTGTGACAAGAACAAAAGCTGTGTGTGTCTGTGTGCTGCTGTGTTACAAATCTTAAGCTTTGCAAAAGAATCTGCCTCATCGCTTGTAGATACGCCTTAATGGTGTTTGTTTAAAAAGTCAACAAAGAATTTGGGAGCAGTAATGAAGTCTTTGTGTTCCACATAAGAATTTCTCTCAGTAACAATCCTCTCTGCATAGGAGTTATCACAGTTGTGGATGTGTCTGACCTGTTCTGATGATGAATTTTTTCCTGGTTTCTGTGCAGGGAATATAGCTTTAACTTTGTCCTCCCTTGAATTTAGAGTGGTTGTTAAGTACTTGCATTATCTTTTATGCTTTAGCCTTTCAGCTGAGATAAGTAGAAATTCTCTGTTAGGACTAAATGATTCAGAAACTGCTTTGGAAATTTAGATAATTTATGAAGTTGTTTGTGGCTTTTTTTTTTTCCTTGCAACACATTCAAATTTGTGTGGCCACTTAGAGAATAGCAGAAGAGATAAACAGCACACTTGTTTTGGCCAGGTATGATTTGTTCAAACAAATGGAAACTTTGAATTGCCAAGTGTGAATTTATGATGCCTTTTTTTTTCAAGCGTTTATAGGAGTCCTGTACCCAGATGGTTTATCTTCAGCGGGGGACAAACTGATGTCGCCTTGGAAAAGTAAGGCAAGTAAGGTTACAATTTGTTTGTTATGATACAACGAATGTGTGCCGGAGTTACATGACCAGACATGTAGAGCCACTTGACTGCAGAGTGGGAAAGTTCTGAAAAGGGTGGTTGCCGTTACCAGTTGATGTTGGAAGTGCATATTGAGCTTGTAGGGTTGTTGAGATGTTGATAAGGAGATGAAGAGCAGTTCAGCCTCTTCTGCAGGCGGGTGTGTATCAGCTGAAGCCCATAGTTTCAGCTCTCCTGCCTCAGTTGAAACTCCAGCAGGAGATGGGAGGAGATCAGAGGAGGCAACTGTGTAGCATGACTGTGATCTTTCTTGCCTGTTGACAAGGGCAGATGAAGGAAGAGCTCATGCCCCTGTATTAAGACTAGCACAAATGCGATGCTGTGACTGCCTTCCTGCAGCCTGCCAGCGTCAAGGTTTTATAAAAATACCTGATTTTACCAGCACCTGGGTCTTGCCCTCTGAAATTTCTGTTGCCTGGGAAGGCTCTTGCCTTTACTAATTTCAAATGTACCAAAGGTGACTATATTCCATGTAGCTCTTTTATTTTTAAATAAATCCATGCTGACAAACTAACATTTGTTGCTGTCATCTAAAATGAAGGCTCTTTGTTTCCTGGGAAAGAACAACCTTGCCTGTGTGTTATAAACAAAGCCCAGGAAAGTCCTGCCTATTCGGGCTGAGATAATTACCAGCTCTGGCAAAACTGGAGAATATGATAATGATTAAAAGCGCTGCTGATGAAAAGCTAGGTGCTGTTGAAGAAACCATTGCCTGAAGTGACATATGACCAGATGCAAATGATCTGAAGAGGGACAGCTGAGCTCTGCTGTCAAACGCAACTCCTTTGTTCTGCAGCCACCTAACTCTGGAAATTGCCTTCTTGCAGCAGTATGGGTCTTGACCTGAAAGTTCCCAAAGCTCTAGGAGTTATGTTTGTAGACGAACACAGGTACATCCTGGTGGCAGGAGGTTTGAGCGGTTCGGCATCAACCTTGCCCTATGTCTCATGAGACATTGGAAGGCAGACGACCCACTCATGGAGTCCCTGAGGGGCTTGGTCACACCACTTTTCAGAGGCACACAAAAAGTGCTTTTCTTGCTACAAGCAGAGAGTTCAGGGTTCTCTGCCTCCTTGGCCATTTTCTTTATTTTTCTTAAAACGATGCTGTGAGCATGGACTGAAGCACTCACCCATATGCGCACTGGTGGTGTGGATCACAAACTTGGGTATTGAGTGTCTGCATTTCAGCATGTCCCCAGCCACAGGGTATGTGTGTCCTAAGGTGAGTGCTCTTACTGTCTGACCAAAACTTCTCGCATTTTATATAATCCTCTGCACCGTTCCTGGGACAGAGCTGCAGTGGCTCATAGCTCCATGCTGGTCTCTGAGCGGTGAGGGATCTCTGCATTGCTATGTGGGAGTCCTTCTGCTTAGACGCTACCTCCACTGCTCTAACGCTACCAGACAGAGCTCTGGTGGGAACGTGATGCCACCCGGGTGCCAGGCTGCAGACTGTGCCCTACTCTTATGCCAAGTACCGGACGGCAGCAGTGAGCACATCTATGGGAGGTGTGCCTGGCTAGAGGAACTCCTCTGCTTGGTGACAGAGGTCTGGGAGGAGGTGAGTAGGTTGAGGAGGACCAGGGATTGCGAGAGAGAGAGAGAGAGACTACTGGAATTGCACCTTACCTTCCCTGGGACAGGCCCAGCAGGCAGACAGGATGCGTTATACGGTCTTTCCTCTGCCTGGCTGAACATAGTGACTAAAGGGAGAGGGGGCAATGGTGACAAGTTCCTGGCTGGCACAGCAGGCGTGCCTCCTCTGTGACTACCCCACCTTCCCAGGTGCCATTGTACAATAGGTACGAGGCTCTGCAAGTGGAACTGAACAATAACGAGGATGACAGTTGATTTAGCTTGGAGGTGTCACCGAGGTTAAGTCAGCCTCTGCCCTGCACCGAAACTGCTTCCATAAAGAAAAAAGATGGGTCATTGTCATAGGAGACTCCCTTCTGAAGGGAACAGAAGGCCCGATATGCAGACTGGAGCTGCATCTTAGGGAAGTCTGCTGCCTCTCTGGGGCCCAGGTTAAAGATGTGAAGAGAAAACTTCCTGCCCTGGTATGGCCCTTGGATTACTATCCTTTATTCATTTTTCAGGTAGGCAGCGATGAAATTGCAAGAAGTCTGAGGGCAACCAAGAGAGACTTCGGGATCTTGGGATGACGGGTTAAGGGATCAGGAGCACAAGTAGTGTTCTCCTCTATCTCTCCGGTTGCAGGGATTGATGAGGGAAGAAACAGGAAGAGCCAGCAGATCAATACCCATCTCTGAGTGTGGTGATACCGGCAGAATTTTGGGGTTTTTGATCATTGGGCGGGTTACCTGACACCAGGCCTGTGGGTGACAGATGGGCTACACCTGTCTTCAGGGGGAAAAGGATCTTTGCACAGGAGTTATCAGGGCTTGTTGAAAGAGCTGGCAGAAAAGGACCTGGGGGTGTTGGTTGACTGCCAGCTGAATATGAGCCAGCAGTGTGCCCAGGTGGCCCAGAAGGCCAACAGCATTCTGGCCTGTATCAGGAACAGTGTGGTGAGTAGGACTAGGGAGGTGATTGTACCCCTGTACTCGGCACTGGTGAGGTCCCACCTCGAGTACTGTGTCCAGTTTTGGGCCCCTCAATACAGGAAAGACATTGAGGTGCTGGAGCGTGTTCTGAGAAGGGCAACGAAGCTGGTGAAGGGTCTGGAGAACAAGTCTTATGAGCAGTGGCTGAGGGAGCTGGGGCTGGTCAGCCTGGAGAAAAGGAGGCTGCTCTCTACAACTACCTGAAAGTAGGTTGCAGCGAGGTGGAGGTCAGTTTCTTCTCACAAGTAATAAGCGATAGGACAAGAGAAAATGGTCTCAAGTTGTGCCAGGGGAGGTTTAGATTGGATATTAGGAAAAACTTCCTCACCAAAAGGTTTGTCAAGTACTGGAAAAGGCTGTCCAGGGAAAGGGTTGAATCACCATCCCTGGAGGTATTTTAAAGATGTATATTTAAAAGAGGTATATTAAAAGATGTGGTGCTTAGGAACATGGTTTAGTGGTGGACTTGGCAGTGCTAGGTTAATAGTTGGACTTGATGATCTTCTTTGATTCTGTGGTTTATTCCTTGCACCTCTCTGTATCAAAAGTATTGCACTGGTGTGGTAAAAGCAACAAGATTTTTTTTTAATTAAAAAGAATACAATAAGATGCCTTCCTTCAAGCACAACAAGGGATCTTTTGGTGGGGACCAAGTATGTGTTCCTCACAAGCTGGAATTCAAACTTTATCACATGTGACTGGCTCTGGTATGTTCACACCATCAGTGGCAGCTCTGATGGTCAAGGTAGGAAGCAGACATTAAATCAACTGTGCTACAACAACTTTTATGGTTTATATTGATGTGCAAGGCCAGGAATTACTGGGACTGGGTTTTAAGGTGGGGGAGTGGAGAGGCAGTGCTTGTAGACTTCGTTAATCTCTTCAGCTACCTGCCTGTTCCAGATGATTTACCCTTTTCTTCTTGCCCAAGCACTTGTGCGTCACCTCTTCGTGGTTTAACAAAAAACCCCTATGATTGAATCTTGACTGAAATTCTCATACCTGTTAACGCTTGCATTTTCCAGCCTGTGAACTGGAATTAGAGCTGCTCATGTGTGGAGGGCTGAGCAGGGCTGAATGTAGGTGGTTTGCCTCCCTCGGGGGTCATCTGCCTGGTCATTCCTTTTCACAGCCTGCCTCTTGCGCTTGGGCCAAAACCAACTTGTTTCCAAGCTCCTACGTATGCCTTTGAGGAGAACAAAGCCTTCTTGTTCAGTGCAGCCACTCCTGCTCCCTCCCTGTGGGCAGCGAGGAGCCCTGGCCTTTGGAAGGAGACATTTCCAGTTGCATGGGATGGTTTCATCAGTGGTCGCACGTTGGAGCTGCTCACTGAAAGGTGCTGCCAAGGGTCAACAGGAACATGATGGGCAAGTTGCAGAAAAACATATTCCCTGCTCCCCCCCATCTTTCTGGCAAAGGAAAACTATAAATAAAAGCAGGTGCTGCAGTGCTAAGCATTGTGTGCTTCTTGCTCAGTGGTCTTTGCTTTCCTGCTGTAGCTAAAATAATAATTCTGAAGCTCAAGGAAGTCTTGAGGCCCAGCTTGGACCTTGAGTATGTAAAGTATGTAAGCCAGTCCTGAGAGAGGAGCAGAAACAAGGTGCCTTGCAAATCACTCCCTTTCTCCAGCCTGTTTCTACCTTATCTGGGCTGTTAAAAACAAACAAACAAACAAAAAAAAAACCAAAAAAAAACCAAAAAAAACCCCAGCACATCTATTTTCCCACCACCACCTCAAGCTGAGTTAAGGATGAGAGGATGTGAGGACCCTGGTGGAGCCAGTAGAGAAGCTGCAGAGGAGTTTTTCCTCTGCAAGAGCTGGATTTATTGCTCATTGGTTCTTCCCTTGTGTCCCCTTTGGTTCTGCCCCCTTTGTTTTGTGCCATCAGTTTGTTTTGTTGTTTTGGAAAACAGCAGTTTCCTCCTTTCTCTGCCACCCTGTTGTGCTCCTGTGTGCCACACTGGGCTGTGATGTGTCTCTGGCCTCTTTTTGAGGCTAACCAGCTGGAGAAGTTCAGGTGGGAATGGTTTGTGCCTAAGGGATGTGAAGGCATTTGCTGTGGGGTTAGGAGGCTGCAGCAGAGAAACCTGAGAAAAGGCCTGGGGGAAACAAGGGATACGGTCGGGAGGAGATTTGGGACAAGCAGGCTTGGAGGGGAATGAAACCAGGACTTTGCTGGTGGGCTGGAGAAGGCAGGAATCTCATTTGAACATCCAAGTGCATCCTTAGAAATGCCTCTGCAGCAGGACAGCAGCTGCCAGGATCGACCCTCTATAGCACTGTGTGACTGGGCCTTTCATGCTGCTGTAACACAAATGACCATAAAATATCTCAGCAAAAATTTTTGGCCAACTTCTCCTTTCTGCCGAGGAGAGCAGATGCTCATGAGGTGCTGGTGTGATTTTTCATGGCTTTGGCGTTGCTGTACCTGCAGGAAAAGATCAGGACGTGGGTCCAGGGCAGTTTTGACCCCTCTGTGTTGTTCTGTTGGGGAATGCAGTTTGCAGGTTATTGTAGTTAGTTGTTTCATGCCTTTTTTTATGCAAAATCTTCAAAAAGAAAGAAGAATTGGTTTGCTCTGTCAGTTGAGGATTGAGATTACCATGAGCACTTTCGATTTTATGTCCGGGTGGAGAAGTCTGGGGTTATTTTTGAGCAAGTCCTTTCCCGTTTATAGAGCAGTTAATTGGGACAGATCATGGCTTAGCTCAAAACCCCAAGGGGTTTTCCCTCTGTGTGGTCACGAGCGTCTGAAGCCTGCCATCATTGCTCCTGTCTGGTTTTATGGGACATGATTTCTGAGCCTACTTTTCCTCCTAAATGGGCTGACCCTCGTGTCACCAGACAGCAATTTGTGCTGGCTTGTCCCTCGCTCTGGCCGCTGCTCAGAAATGGATGGATGAATGTCAATTTGTATCTCTGCAGCCTGGGGAGACACTTGAGGTGTCTTGGGCTGGAACCTCCTGCTGCAAAAGGACAGTCCCAGCCTATAATGGCTTATACTCAGACTGCATTACAAATGTCAATGATTTTTGATACCTGGGTACCAAAACGGGATGTCCCCGTGCCCAACAGCAGATCTGGAGGTTCACAAATAAGATATGCTGAACTTTATGCTGTGGTATAGAAGCAAATGCGGCAAAGTGGTCCATGAAAGTAGTGATAAGGAGGGCTCCCTGTGGTCAGTAAATGTAGCTTGGGCTCTTCTTCCAGCTAAGCTTCAGGGAGGCATTTCACATTTGCAGAAGGCCTGGAAATAAGAAGTGGGTGCATAGCCCCATCTAGTGCTTTGGCGTGAATTTTGCTGCTAAACTAGGCTGCGCACAGGCTGCGGGCGAGGTCTGCATCCAGCTCCAATGCACTGTTTTGAAGGATCAAAGCAGGAAAAAAACCCCCTCACCACTAATGCAACATGTGTGGGCTGTGTGCTGGAAGGTAAGCCTGAAGTGAAGGCTGTGGGAATGAACTGTTTTTCTTGCTCAACGCACAAGTGGAGCTCAAGATAAGGAATTTTATCCCATGGCTGAGTATTAAATACAGTCAGCTGTCGGCCCAGCCACAGTGCAGCAAAGGATGCAACCCAACGTGGCAAATATCAACCTACACCCAGGCTTGGTGCTCCCCAAGAGGAGCCGAGTATTTTTTTTTTAATCAGATAATGTTTTCTCAGATTGTAAATTTCAGTTTCTTTCATCTGTGTAGGCTTGAACATAACAAAACCTGTATCTAATAATATTTCTAAATTCCCTTAGAGTCAGAATCTCCATTGATGATGTGAGAGCTGGATCAAGGTGGGGGTATCTGAGAGCTGCTAAAGGACCTGGGTGTCTGAGTGGACACCTGTGTGTCCCTTGCCTGGGACAAATCAGCCTAAACTGGGCATCCAAAGAAGAGCTGGGAGCACAGGGTAGGTGCAAGATGGATCATAGAGCTCTTAGATAGCAGGGGTGTAAAGTGACAACCAAGGGATGGGATAACATGGCTCTCCCCTGTCTTATAGTGGGGGTGTTTGTGATGTTCGGTAGCTCATTCAGTGACAAGCCTGGTTCTCTACGGAAGTGTTTCTGTGGGTGGTGGCTGTTGGTGTGCAGCATGTTCTCAGAGCAAGTGAGGTGCCAACCAAGGGCATGGCTGTAGCAAAGCCATATGAAGAGGTGGGACATGCTACACGGTCTGAAGGGAGGAGAGCTGATGTCCCCATTCCTACTCACTGTGTCCCCAGTCCGTGTCCCCCCCCCCCCCNGCCTTTAGTGCTGGTGGCACTTGGGTTGCCAGAATACAGCACCAATCCTGAATCTACTGCCCGCACCTGCGGAATAATAATTGTGAGTCTTCACACTCTGCATAGAGGTATTCAGGTTTGTCCCTTCATTTACTTTTCTTCCTGTGGTGGTTGCATGGAAAATGGGTGGGAGAGACCACTTAGTGATTTAGGATGTTTGTGTTTTCATTCTGCGTGTCCGTCCCACGCCCCCCCCCCGGCCTGCCTTCCCTAGTGTTTAAGAGCATCTGGGCAAGGGGAGTTTCTCCTACTCCCTCAGCCCAGTCCAGGATCCTGGGACCTGGAAGAGGCAGGTTGGGGTGTGTTTTGCAGGTTGCATGGACAGGGAAAGTCACTGCTCAGCTGTGACACTGCTGCTCCGTGCACCAGCAGTGCAGAAGGAAAACTTGCTTTGTGTTTGAAGTTGATGTGGAGCTTGCCTGCCAAGCCAGAAACTCATCAGACCTCTGCAGAAGAGTCAAAAAAATACCAACGCCTTCACCAGAAACCCTGAATCTGTGAGGATCCACTGTATTTTGGAGGTAACAGTTAAGATCTCTGCTACCTCCTGCCCTGAGCCTGCTTTGTGCAGCTTCTGAAGAACTACCTCATGGTCTCGATCAGCCAGATCTCGTGGTCTTTCCCCGCACGTGGAGTTTTTTTGCTTCCTCCTGTAAGTTTGTGCCTCTCCCCTACTCTGGGAACTGTGGCGTGAGGCACCGAGTCACAGAACAGCAGAAATGCTGCAGTGCTGAGCTGCCTCCGTACCACCTTAGAATCATAGAATTCTCAGGGTTGGAAGGGATCTTAGAGATCATCTAGTTCCAACCCCCCTGCCATGGGCTGGGACACCTCCCACTAGATCAGGTTGCTCAGAGCCCCATCCAGCCTGCCCTTAAAAACTTCCAGGGATGGGGCTTCCACCACCTCTCTGGGCAACCTGTTCCAGTGTCTCACCACCCTCATGGTGAAGAACTTCTTCCTAACGTCCAGTCTGAATCGTCCCATCTCTAGTTTTAATCCATTCCCTCTAGTCCTACCATTACCCGACATCCTAAAAAGTCCCTCACCAGCTTTCTTGTAGGCCCCCCAGCTTTCTTGTAGGCCCCCCAGCTTTCTTGTAGGCCCCCTTGCTGGCTTGTAGGCCCCCCAGCTTTCTTGTAGGCCCCTTTGCAGGCCCTTGCAGGGCCTTTCTGGGAGGCATTTGCCTCAGGTGCAGCCCAGCATGGGGTTCTTGCCCTTCGGTGGGCTGAGGATTGAGCTCTTCTTTGTACACTGTGTAATTGGCTCTTGGCTCAGTGGTTGCACCCATGAGGCCTGCAGAAATGACCTCAAAAGGGATTTCAGCCCTTTGACTGCCCATCTGAAGCCCTGGCTACAGCTGGATGCAGAACCATAGGCTGCTGAGATGATCTGTTCTCCCAGAATTCATAGAGCACTGGGATTTGGTATTACATGAAGGAATTTCTCCCATATCTTATTCTCTTCCAGCACAAGAAAGTGGAAGAAGGCACTTGAGACAGAGGTTTTTATGATGCACCTTCACATCTCTGGATGTGGAGTGCATGTGCAGGATTACTGATGCCTCCTGCTCCAGCCTCCATGAGCGTACATGCTGTTGCTCAGGATTCCTAGAGGTTTGCAGGCAGCAGGAATGTTTTGGATCTGAGAGAAACTGAGATTTATCCACGTGGGAAAGTCTCAGCAGCCATAATGGACAGGACAACAGTGATGGATGTAAAATCCTCGGCAGCCCTGGCTTTAACCCAGGACACCAGGAATTGTGCTCAAGTTTGTTCCTTGCACTGGAGCATGTATTTGATGAGCCAGAGCTTGTCAATTGATGGTGGCTAATGTTGCAGCTCATCTCGGTGCTGGTGCATCTCTCTGTGAAATGGTTTCAGCAGACTGTTGATGCTACAGGCAAATAGGGAGGAGATCAGGACTGAGCCCTGGGAACAGTCTGAGCCCATGAGTTCATGGCAATGAGTCAGTCTTGATCTGTCACAGATGCATCTCCTGTGTTGGGTACTCACAATGAGTGCTGTTCAAGAGAAGACTTAAAATCAATCGTGTTTCCTGTTTCTCAGCTGTGAAGTTGCCCCAGATGTCATTTAGAACCTCATCCAAAGCCCACTGAAATGCAGAGGCTCATTGACTTCAATGGACTTTGGACCCAGTGTGCAAGGAGCCACCTTTACAGAGCAGTAAAATACTCTCAACACATGGTAGCTCCACACAGGCGTAGTGCTGTAGGAAGGAAAGTGCCATGCAGAAACCAAGCGGTTATGTGACTTTTGGGGGTACCTTCTCGCTTGTTAGGGATTCATTGGCACCAAGGCGAAGGCATTGGGTGTTTGCCTACTGACTTCACCCAAACCCTTCTGTATTTGGTAGCACAGGGAGACTCCAAGATGGTCTTTTCAGGCAGGTGAAGGTACAGACGGGAGTAGCCTGTACTCTGGTTGAGAAAACCTTCCTGTTATTGTCAGTCCTAGCCCTTTGTGGGAGCTCAAATTTAAGGAAAACTGCATGTTGGAGTAAAAGCAGGAATTCTGCCAGCTTGAATGACATGTGCATATACTCCAGAAATCTTGTTGTATAGAGTTTTGAGGAAGGGAACAGTCTCCAGCTCTAGAGGGAGTGTTGCTATGTGCATTGAGCTAATGCATGGAGATTTGTCCAGCCTGGCTAATCCTCTGTGCCACCAGACTTGGAGTGCAACAAAAATCCTGAGACCTCTGAAATCATGGCTGGCCAGGATACATGAGCAAACATAGACCAAGACAACGCAAAGGGTCAGTGACAGAGAGAGTGATTCCCTTCTTCCCTCTTCATCAACCTGGAGAAAGGACAAGATGTAATGGGGACAAATAGCATCCTGGGAGGTTTAGGTTCAGCAAGAAGATTTTTTTTTTTTCTAACATAAGATTAGAGAAGCATTGGCATGGATTGTGCTGGGAGGTCTTCCAGCACTGGAAAGTTTGACAACTGCATTGGATGAGCTCCAGCCAGGACTGTTTCAGCTGCAGCTGATCCCCACCATGGGCAGGGGATGGATTTAGCTGCCCCGGAGGGAGGAAGGGAGTGTTCTTTCCAGCCTATTTCTTTCTGCCCTTTTGGCAGATATTAGATGATATGCATGATATGCAATGATGCTAGGGTTGCGGTTACTCGCCCTTCCTCCTGAAACATTTTTAGCTCTCCTTATAGGACGTATTGTGAAAGAGCAAAGCCCAGACATAAAACTGGGACAGATTCTCCCCTGAAGCTAAAGTTGATGCTGGAGGCAGAGGGGAGGGAATTGCAAGTCCTTGATTCAGAAGGAGCTGCGTGTTGAACCCCACCATGGACAAAATCAGAGCATCTCCTGGACTGATTTAAAATTTACAATCCTGGAAAAAGGACCTTATCGGCTTGCAGAGGTTGTTATTTAGTCAGAGAGGCACCTTTCAGGTATGTCTGAGCACTGGGGCTTGAACTTACCTCTCTCCTTGAGTGGTGATTGGGAATGTCAGCTGGAGAGGAGAGGAGATCAGGGGACAAAGGAGGTTCCACATTGTGCAGAAATAAAGGGGAGGCTCAAAAACGGCAAGAAACCTGCTCTCTGCACTCCCCTTTAGCTTCTCTCTTCTCTTGTGAAAATAATGTGTGAAACCCAGAGAAGCCAGCTGGAGCTGACGGATGCAATGGACCCTGACACTGTAAAACACTTCCCTGCTAAATCCTGCCTGCAGCCTTTCCAGGGAGGATTTGCTCCATGGCTCAGCTGGCATTTTGTTTCAGCTGGTCCTCGTACCTGCAGCGGTGGTGGCAACTGGAGAAGCTACCATGTGAAACCTGCAGCACAGACGAGTTGGGATGACACAGGGGTGATGTGTTTTGGTCTATATACATCACATCACATGAAGCCACCGAAGCGAGGTGAGGGGTGGGTTCTTTGCACACGCAGACTTGCATAGCTGTGAGCTGCATCGATTGATGCCACAGCAGGATGCGAGCTCACCCATCAATATCGACTGCAGCAGCTTCTGCCATGACTACTGTCCCTGGAGAATCTCTTCCTTGTCTTTGAAGGACGTCTGCTTTTTTGATGCCCTGAGCTTTCTGATCACTGTGCTGTTTCCACATTTATTATGGGAGAGGAGAAGAGAGGAAAAAATATTTGGGTAAAACAGTGGCCTGGAAAACTCAAGCGTTTTTCCCTCAGCCCAATCCTTGACTACAAAGAGATTGTACGCATACCACTCCTGTTCTTATTTTGGGATACACTTGCAAGTGTGACCCCATGTTATTTACTCTTTATGTACATTGTTGCCCGTAGCTAGACTCACTAGCTTGTTGTGACTATTATTAGGGGATGTAGCCTGTCCCTGGTCTAGCATGTGTGACAGCCAAGTCTCCTCTCCTGTTCCAGGCTGGTTTGCTTGCTGCTGGCGATGGCTGCAGTGGGTTATGGCAATGCAATGATATCTTTTTTGGCCCTTGCTCCAGCCAACAATGCTTGGAGGAATCACCCTTTTCAACTCTAAGCTGATTCCTCAGCATATGCGGGCCAGACTGGGAAAGTCCCACTGCTCTCCTCCCAAACAGCACTTGCCAGATGAGAGCTCTGCTGTCATTTCTCTCTGCAGTCCACAAAAGACAGAGTTGCCATAAAAGGATCACACCTGGTAGTACAACAACCTCCTGATGTACCTGTGAAGAGATCCTGATGTTCAACCCAGCAGCTGGCAATCATCAACATGCAGAGCTCCAAATAAAATACATTCCTGTGCAGCTTTCGATCCTTTGACAGAGATGTTTCCCAGCGTAAAGCTGCCATGAAAAGTGTAAGCCAAGAATATATCATTTCTTAACCAGCAGTGCTAGGAATACTGCTGCAAAACGCAGGAATGAAGCAAATACACCTGGAGCGGTTTTATTCTGGCTCTAAACTTTTCTTGCCATCTGCACTAGCTGTTAGGCAAGAACTAAATGGTGCTCAATTCATCATCTCATCAAAGGGCTGCATGAAAGGAAGGAATAGGAACAACACAAGAGGTGTAACGAGTTGTCCATGGCATGTGGTTCCCCCTGCTAACAGCAGCTGAAACGTGAAGCCTGTGGTATTGCCCAAAGTCTGCAATCATCCCTTGTGTTACCAGCTCCCAGGAAAGAGAGAGGACATGCAAGTGTTTTCTTATACAGAAACAAGGAGGCAACTGGGTCTTGGGGCCCCTTATCCAGCATACGCGTACGAATGTCACTCCAGGAGGACCTGCAAGTCCAGCAGTGGGTTCCCATGGGATAACCATGGAACATTTCAACTGCCTATGGAGAGCACTGATGCTCTGTGAACTGATGGATCTTTCAGCAGGTCTAATCTTGCTTTTGCATGATCTCTGTGAGCCCTTTAGGTTGGGTCCCAATTTCAATATGCGAGCAGTTTGCTTTTTGCTGATATGCCTTCAGGCCCACATGCCTGCAGCAGGCAGGGCAGATAAAAGGGGATGTGGCTGCCATTCAGCGTGCTGCCTCTGCTGTAGCCTGCATCTGGCCTTCACTTTGCTCTTGAATAAGTTGTCGCTGTGTTGAATGACAAGTATTTTTCCCCTTTTTCTCTTTTCAATAGGTTTACTGAAGAAATAAAGATTACGCAATGTGACCTCTGCCTGTTGGTCCCCCAGGTAGCTCATGGCCAATTTTAAATAAACTTTACATATTAGGAGAGTTGTTAAAGGAATTACAAGTTCATAAACAATGTAAAAATCTGTGCCTGGATAGGGGAGGAAAGAGGCAGGTCATTTCCCACCCTGTTTTGGTCAGCCAGCTCTGGCTGTGATACTTGGTGGGAATCCAGGCTTACTTAATCCTGCTGCTCACAGACCGTTTAACTTTGGCTTTTGCAGGTACAATTTTAGAGGTGACTTTGGGGATGCAGAAGCACAATACATGGTGTTTTTCATCTTGCTTGGAAAGATAATGCTTGAAAGTTCAACAGGGAGTCTTTGCAGGCAGGAGTTCCATCCTCGCCGGAGGGAACTGATGGATTTGATGGCTTCTTTGGTAGCAATGAGCGGGGAATCATGTTAGGGGCAGGAAATAAAACCCAGCTTCATCACCAGGTTGGGCTGGAAGAGGATGGAAGGACCACGCTCATCTTCTGTTGTCTTACACTTTCCTTTTCTTCCACAGCAGAAGTCATCAGATACTCTCCCACGCTCTCGCTGCTGTGATTATACAACCTGTGTTGCTGTTTCTCCAAAGCCCTTTCAAAAAGGCAATCCTGCTGACAGTCGGCTCTCCTTGAGGTACTTCTCTTGACATTGGCTCTGTTTTTCTTCCAGCAGACAAAGCCCGAGGGATATAAATCAAAAGGGACAAGTGGAGTGTATGAAGTGGGCTACTTCAGTGTGCGTGTTGGGGGAATCTCATAAAGTCTTTCGCAGCAGCCAGGAGATTCCTGGTTTTGCTGCAAGACCATAAAAGTTGCTGTGGTAGCTCTCATGCTTTCTGCACCCCGAGAGAGAGGAAATCGGTTTTCTCTGTCTCATTTGCTGCTTCTACTAATGCAAGATTTGCCTGTGTGAATACTTTTCTTTTCCTTCACACCCTCAGATAGACTTTCCATTGATTGCTGCCCATATCCATGGCCTTTAGATCCTGGAACTCAGCACTGAAATAGCCTCCTTCCAGGTCAAAAGGAGGGATGAGGAGCTAAAAAGTGGTGGGTCTCACTTCTTTATCAATCACAGTGCTTCCTAAGCTATGTGGTTAGGGAAGTGCAGAGCTCAGGAAAAATCCAGGCTGAGGACCTGGCCTCAGCATCAAGGATTTCCTTTCTGAGATGAGCTGACTATGGCTGCACTCTCCAAAGTAAGGATCTCCCACTGTTTTATTGATTGTATTGTATTTTTTTTATGTCACACACCTCATTCAAGGAGCATCTGAACACAGTTTTCTCATGGAAAGTGCAATCGTTTTCTGGAATGTGTTGCTGTGGAGTATTGCTGAATCCAGGCACTTAGCAAAATTCAAAAGGAGGCTGGATATTTTTATGGATCACACCACTAGTCAAGACTCATAAGGGATTATGCTAACAAGTTTTGGAGCAGATATGAATAGCACTTTCAGGCCTTAGCTGTTCTGTAGTGCTTAGAGCTTACGAGGAGGCCCTCATGTTTGAGAGATTCCCAAATATCTGCCTCCTGGATGTCGTCTTGTACCTTCCCATCGCTGTGTGCTGGAGAAAGCATGGCTCTGTTCCGTATTTCCTTTGCTGTGGCTATCCATTTGCAGTGTGTGTAGACTAGCTAAAGGATCATAAGCAAGATGCTCCTGACAAATGTCATGCTTGTCCCAACTCTCAGAGTGAAGGAGAGGCCAGCACAGGCTGGATGCTGGGATTACGTGAGGTATCTTCTCGTGTCATTTGGGACGCAACTCTTGTTCTCTTTACCCTAACCTGTATTACAGGCTAAGAAGGGTCCAGACCCCTCATGAACAAGGAGCAGAATAAGGCACCTGTGCGGGGCTCGTGGTTCCCCGCCCCTCAAGGCAGGTAAGTGACAAATACCCTCTGATGGCTACCACGTAATTCTGGTCCCCTCTCACTAGCTGTCCTCCTCACCGTCTCTGGTACAAATAAAGCCACTGAAAGGGACAAGGAGGGGTCTGCAGACAACACAGGCAACGGATGAGGGTACTGCTCCCAGCTGTCGTCCTCCGCCTGGGTCCTGGGGTGGTTGCTTTGCCCTGGGGAGAGGGGAGGTGTTGTCTTGTACCTAAACAAGCAGGCACGGAGTGGAACACTGCTGAGCCTGTAGTCCTCCTCCAGCAGAGCCCTGTGTTGCATATGAATCAGTCTGTCCGTCCGTCCATCTATCCATCCGTGGCAGAATTAGAGATGGCTGCGATGGGAGTATGCAGAAGGCTGGCACATCAGGCCAGTTTTAAACTGTAGAACTAAACTTTACTAAATTCGCAACAGGCTTCTTGCTGATGGTCGGTTCTTCCACAGTATTAACCAGCATCACTGCATATACAAGACTCAGTCTCTAGCAATCCTATATATATATCAGGTAAAGGTGACCAGGCTTGAGAGAGCAAGTCAGAACCAAACTGCTTGATTTTTGGGTTGGTTTTTTTTTTCCTTCTTCATTTTTCCTCATTTATACCTGGCATTTTTATGGTACTGCCCAGTCCCAAAAAGGGGAAGGGGGGGAGTTTTCCTCTGCTCCTGGTACCACTTACCTTGTTTTCTTTGTCTTGCCAGCCATCCTCTTTGTGTATTGGAGGGATGCTCTGCCTTTTTGCAGCCTCTTGTGTTTATCTTGGCCTCCCTCTGTTATGGGATGTCTCCTAAGTGCGCCCACACCATCTCTGCCTGACTTTTTGGTGATCACAGCGCTGACATGCGTATGTAAAGTTGTGTCTGGCTATGCCAGCAATGTTACAAAGCACTCGCATGCTCTTGCTGGATACAATTTTTTTTCAGTAAGCTTATACTGTGGTTCAAGGCAAGTCAACATTAATTTTACACTGGTCACTGTGTTTATAATTTATGGATGTCATAGGTGTCCGTATCGCCTTGGCAGGCTCTCCTATGTGGGTGCATCGGCGTTGCTCACTGCTCCAGTTCAGGTTTCATCATCTCTGCGTGGTGTGGGAGGGAGCTAAAGTTTGCCTGAAAGTGGGTGCAGATTTGCATCCTCCCCTCTCCGTCCTCAGCATCGCTGCCTGACACGCCACCTGTGTCCTGGGCCCATGTGACCATGCTGGACACGAGGGGACCCAAAGCCACCGT
Source organism: Stercorarius parasiticus (assembly GCA_013396915.1). Classification (NCBI taxonomy): domain Eukaryota; kingdom Metazoa; phylum Chordata; class Aves; order Charadriiformes; family Stercorariidae; genus Stercorarius; species Stercorarius parasiticus. The sequence continues at coordinate 305,266 of VWZL01003731.1, forward strand.
GCTCCCCGGCAGAGGGCAGTGACAGACAGATGGACAGATGGATGCACGATGTACGCCAAGCGCTATTTTGCTCTTCTCCGGGGCCCTTTAGCCAGGGATCTCGAGCCAGTTAAGCTGTAGCATAAGCCGCATACTTAACTGTTTTGCTGGATGAGGCCAGGCTGCTCAGAAGCTGGTGGGATCAAGGCTCGGTCTCTCATTTCCCCAGCTGATGAGGAGAGTGCCTGCGGCTCCGACCCATAAAACCTGAGCTTGGTGAGGGTCTTTGGTAGGATGGGGGTGGGTTAAAGAGGTCCCCGCAGGATGATAACTCTTGCATGATTCTTAGGGAGGATTTCTCTTTGGCGCAATTGATTTTGAGTGAGAGTTTCAGGGTGGGTTGTGGGGGAGAACACAGATGAAACCCCACATTCTGGCCATAGATTTTTGCCTAAAGAAGTACACTGAGAACAGATTGCAGACAGAGACCTTGGGAGGTAATGGCAGGAGAAAACTACCACCGTAGAACATGCGTGAAGGTAATAAAATCTTTTTTTCTTTGCCTAGCCACCTCCTCCTTCTCCTCCCTTTCATTTCCCTGCTGGTCACAGAGTCCCCAGCTCAAAGCACCACACTCAGACACCAATGCACACAAACAAAGCATGAGTATTTTATGCACTGACCCACTGATAGCTGGACTGTGAAGTGGGAGAGCTCAAATAAAACATTCAGTATTAGCCTGTTAAAAATCCAGGAGGATCTTTCTATAAACTGACACTCTCCCAGTTTGCCCTGAATAGGACAGCATCCTCCTTATGCTGCGCCTGTTCCTGTGAGGTCTCGAAAGCCATGCAGCAATAGGCCTGGTTCGCATTTAGATGGGAGACCTCTAAGAGCTTTGGGTTCTTGAGAAACAGGTATTGGAGATTCAGTAAGTGGCGTTTTCATCTCGAGTCAGTGTTGAACAAGCGCAAGTTCCAGCAGCAGAAGGTGTCCTTCTGGCACCCAAGAGCTCTCCAAAGTTAAAATCCATCAAGTCAACATCAGATGCACTAAGATACACTAGGTGTCTGCTAAAGAGGAGAAACACATGCACAGTTCATGGATCTGACACCCATCACAGTGTCCACTGATGGACTGGACCTTAGTATTCAAGTTTTGAGCAAAAATGATTATACTTTTAATACAGCAAGGGTCAGGTTAGGATGCTGGAGGAAGGAGATTTTGAAGGAGGGATTGACATCTCCCTCTGCTTCTCTCTTTTGCTTCATAGCATCAAGCTGACAGTAGCCAGTCCTGACTCTTTCCCCCAAGGGTTGCCAGATAGCACTCTCACTCCTCTCGCAGAGCCCTTTACTCTTGCATATGTATCACTTGCTGTCTTCTGAAAGCAGAACATCTGTCCAGTCTATGTTTCCTCCAGACTCTTCCTTGGGGGCAACATTACTGCTAATTTACACTTGAGGATTCAGAGCAGAAGATGGAGAAGATGAGGATGCTCTCCTCAATCAGGAGCAGGAGAAACTGCACCTGAAGAGTTTTCTTGCTTGAATAAGCTGAATGTCTGGATGGGGAAAAGATCCTTAACCAAAGGGATTCATCTTGGTGAGGCAAAAGAGTTTTATTTGCCAGAAGTTTACTCTCTTGAATGTTTCCAGTGACACCCTTAAAGTCACCAGAAGCTGCAGACAAATTCAGAACAGTAGAATATGGAGCAGGGGCAGGTTTTTATGTTAGAGCAAAGTGGCTATGTAACACGGATCTTTTTTTTCTTCCTGTGGTCCTGTGCAATCATAAGGGTCTACAGCTGCAAAAGGTCTATGTGATGGCTCTGTGCAGGGTGACATACAGGCAGAAGACACCCTGCACAAGGCAAGTATGGAGCTGGGTAACTTTCTCAGAAATAAATAAAGCAGAGGAGAGTGTGGTTCTTGCCCTTCCTACAGGCCCGGGGACAGCCTGGCCTCTGTGGTCTGATCCTAAGCACTCTGTGACTCCAAATGGGCTTATGTGCAGGGGACAGAAATTACACCCACCAGTGTGTTCACCTGCAGAGGCTTCCGGCCGGTGGGGACGTAACCGGTGACTGCTGATGCTTCTGTGGGGGTACCATTACAGCCCATTTCCACAGGCTATTTTGGGGTTTTTCCACCTCGTGGAGAAATAAGAAGCCTGACAATAGGTTTTCCCTGATTTCACGCTCAGACTGAGGTGGGTGGAGAGGCTGCAGTGATTACTAAGGACACAGTGGAGGTTTTTTTGGGTTGCTAGAAATTCAACCTGGGTGCCTTGTGCTGGGGCTGTTTTGTTCTAAAAGTGAACGTGAGTTGTTGGACTTGGCGCTGTGGGATTCTGACACCACCTGGCAGAAGGGTTGCGCTCAGATCAGGACGACTGAATGTGTTTAATTTTAAGCTGGAGGAAGAAAACTATGGTGAGTCCTGGGTCAGTGACAATGAAGTCTGGACTCCAGATGTGCAAAGCCTGGCAGAGCGAGATGGGAAGGCTGTTTAGAGAAGAACATTTTGGAAGTCTGGGGGAGTGCACAGTGGGATAGTAGATCTCAAATTAAATCTTCAGCCAAAAAGGGAGGAATCTAGCAGCAGTTTTATCAGGCTGGGCTACTGCAGGAATTGCTTCAGCTGCAGGCCAGGAGTGTTGCTGAGAAATTGGCTCCTGTAGCAGCCTTATCTGATGGGTCAAGGGAACGGCTTCCAGATTTTGCAAAGTGGTTCATCTAAACGTGGGGCGATGGGGCAGTGAGCTGGCTCAGGGTTTCTGTGTGAACTTCTGAAGGTGCCCAGCATCGAGTGGTGCTTTCGACTGAAGGTTGTACATGTCTGGAAGCAGTACTGTGAAGACAGCAGAGACGCATTGCTGCCAAAAAGCTGCAGAGCTTCTGTTGGTTTTGAAAGCTCAACTATCCTGATTGTCTTACCCCCACAAATGGCAAATGGGAAGGAGGTTTTGCAGCAAGTGATGCTCCTTGGATGCAAAATCTCATGTTTTGGTGTCAGTTAGTCACACTTGGATACGAGTGCGAGATGGCTGTGGGTCGCTGGAGCAGCAGGTAGCATCTCCTGTTGCAAGCTCGCCTTTGTGCATGGCCCCGTCCGCTCCTGTGGCTCTTGGCAGGTGTTCAGTGCTTCCTGTGACATGAGTAGTCATGACTGCTGTGCTTTGCACCGATGAGGGATCCATTTCCAGGGCAAAATCCAAGTGTTTGACAGCACCATGGCTTGTCTTTTTGTGTGGTGTGAGAAATGGGCAATGCCAAAATATGACTTGAGTCTTTCGAGAGGGCTGTGGCTCTCTATACGCATTCTGCTCTTTTGCCTGATATGCACTGCATGGTAAAAATCGTGCTTTTTAAAAAATTTGGTATTTAAACATTTTCTTGTAAGGAAAAGCCTTAAATAAGAAGGAAAAAACACAGCTACATAGAAAGGCCATGCCCACAAACAGGCAGGTAGGTACCTTGCTAGTGGGGACCATGGTTCCTACCAATGTCAGGCATCTCCAAGAGTAAATAGTGGCTGTGTGAATTCTAGGGATGTGAATTTTGAGTTAAGATTTGAAAATCCCTGCTATGTGTCTTTTTGGTGCCCAATATCTTTGGTGGATGCAGGCTGCTGGAGATGTGCCCTTGGAAAAACTCAAGAGGTAGAGAGTAGCTTGTACACAGGACAGATTTTGAAAGGAGTGTGGTGAGGAAGGGGAGGACAGATGAAATACTCCTTGAGCCCCACGTCTTATGCACTTTCAGTGGGGCAAAAAGGCAGATGGGAAAATAAAAATACATTTGTATTACTGAGATTAAGTGTGTAACTTCAGGGGGGGCTGCTCCATTCCCCAAAGAAAAAGTTCAGAGCTAACCTGTTGGCTTGCAACCTGACCTTCATCAGGGACTCACTCATCTCTGGATGTTTTCAATCAAGCTGCTGGTGGAGAGGTCCCAAAATCAAGAAGTCATCCCCTCCATGGCAGTAATTTTGGGTATTACCACCCATTTCAGCAGAGAGGCTCAGCAGCTTGTTGGTCATGGTGGCCACATCCTCCTCCCTGCTCTCGAGGGGTTTTCCACAGGCCAGTGTTGGCAGACATTGGGTTCAGTGTGTTTGGTGGTAAACTGGAGGTTTCAGCTTAGATTCACCCACTAACTCAAGTTAGTGGTAATTTTGAAGTGGCATCTGGTCTAAGTTCCCTCTGAAGTCAATATAGAAAGAGATGAGTTGCCCTAGACCTAGAGTTTTAATCGCCTTCAGAGGCTGTAAAGAAAACACAGGACAGTGAGACATCTTATTAAAACTATAGCTGGATAGAATGAATTCAGGCCTCAATCCTTAGCACTCTGGGTTGAGATCTGAAATGTTTTGCCTGTCGGAAAGCCCCATATTCACCGGCTTTTACCTATTTCTCCTCCAAGAATGGCTCATTCCTGCAGACCTTGGTGTGTCCCAGAATCCCATTTCACAAAGCGTTACACCAACACAGCCTGCTGCCATCCTGCTCCTGAGCAATGATTGAAATGCCCCTGTGAACCTTATAAGAGTTTGGTTTTGCTGTTAAAAATTGCTGTTATAAACCCCGAGTGAAGCTCCACCTCTAGGATCTCTGCTGTAGACCTGAGGAGGGGATCCTGTGTTGGACCCAGCTCTCGCATTCACCTCCCTCCTCTGATGCTCTAGTCCCAGGCTCTAGCTGACTGCAGAAGATCTAATAAATGTAGGAGTGGTTTTTAAAGCAGTTTCCTGATGAGATGCAAGTTTCTGCTGCATAGGATGATGCATGACTGGACAACCACCACCTTGCCACCGCAGGATCACAGTGCACCATCTCAGCTCTGCCCTGGGGGCACCTCCTTTGATTCAAAGCCATTGTACCCTGCCAGGGAGCTCCCAGGAGAGCCTCAGGAGAGGGTTTTCAAGAGTGGGTGTTGCGGGGACCTTCCCGTCAGCAGGTGTGGGGCAAACGGCCAGATGACAACTCAGAGCATAGCAGGGAATGGGGCAAGCCCTTACAAGGGAATGTACAGTATGCTGGGCACACACAGGCAGCATCCATCAGCAAGTACAGTAGCAGCTTGGAATAGTTTGGCTGGGTATCCCTGCATGAGGGAACGGTCCTGAAATAGGTTGATAGTCTTGATGTTATTTTTGTTGTGCTGGAAACCGCAGCTATGGCATCCTGCATAGCTGCCAGCGCCCAGGTGGCTGAGCTGGGGTGGGTGCCCCTCTGCATCCCAACACGGGAGGTGGAGAAGCCACCTTTCAGTGGGCAGAGGAGGGGTTTTTAGAGAGAAACAGCGGAGGATTTGTAAAAATGAGCTTGTAGTGCTCTGGAATGGAGCAATATGAGTGTGGCATGAGAAGCTAGTAGCCTATGATGCTGAGGACCAGAGAATGAGAAGAGGGGCCCATGGAGGGATCACTCCTCCCTTCTTGCACTGCTTCATCATGTGGATGGTGGTCAGAGCTCTGTTGCTGCAACAACCTTTGTCTCAATGATCCATGCAACACAATAAATACTTTTGTCAGAGCCACCATCTTGAAATCAATCTCAAATTGTAAAATGTCTCCACTGCGAACTGAATGGTGGTCAACCAAATTCCTGATTCAGTCAAAGGCTGGTCCAAAGGAAATCCTAGGGTTGTAGCCTTAAATGACTTAGGGCTATGGAGTTTATTTGGTCTGTAGAAACTTTCTGACCTCAGTGATTTATTTTTAGCCAAAATCTGTGCTTTTTCATATCTTAGCATGAGGCAAACTTTAGCAGGAAAATAGTTGAATGCTCAAAAGGAAGTTTTGCAGAAAAAAAGGCGTTAAGCCTAAAATTTCATATAGGAAAGTTGGGAGGAAAGCTGTGCCAAGCTTCACATATGAAGCTAACTCTGACTTATTGGGTCCTCGAAATAAGTGGCCACTTTTACAAGGTGATGTCGATTTCCAGATTGCATTTTCCTGCCTGCTTTGAGTGGGGGTGAAACGGGCTAACCTGCTGTCACTGGATTTCAAAGTGGATCCCTTTTTCTTACTGCATCTGAAAGATAAGCAAAGCAAGGAAACTGAGGTTGAAATTTAGGGACTTGTGAGTCTTCACATAGCTCCCAGGAGTTATGCTTGAAGACGTGGCAGATATATCCACTTAGGTCCCTGCACAGTGACAACAAAGTGACGCGTGATCATAAAGAGGAGAAATATCTCCAGAAACAGAAGCATATTAGCTGCAGCGTGTGCCCCTCCTGTGCTCCTTTACTTATGGGGCACAAAAAGCATGAAGGGATCACCTCCTTTCTTCCTTGAGGTGGTTACTTAATCAGAGTTGGGGCTCATTATCCTCTATGGGAGGGTATAGAGGGAGGGATGTTCTTTCGGTACATAAGAGATGTTCCCATGCAAGAATATTTAAGTATTTCATGTTCTTGTGGCTCCCTGGTGAGGAAGGGGAAGCTGTTCCTGTGTTATAACATGGAACTGAAAAATGAGTCTTTCAGGTGAATACAGAGAGAGGAGGGGGCTGCAGGGAATTCATAGGTTTCACAGATTGCCATCTGTGAATTCCCCATCTTCTGCTCTTGGAGTGAAATGTCATGGCTCATTTATTCTTGTCACTATTGTGAGCTGCTGTGAACACTTTTGGCTTAAGCTATACCTTGTTAAATAACCACCACTATGGGCACAAGAAGAAAAATTATTCATGGATTTGTCCTGGTCCTCAAAGAGTTGAGTTCCTACCCTTGCAACCAGGATCCAGGTTTCTCTTGCAACTTCTCATCCTCCTTAGGAAGGACAAAACCCCTCCCATGGCCCTTCCAGTGAACTTTCCGCCTGGAAACCCTGAAGCTGTGACTTCATTTAGAGCCTAAAGGGGCCAGCTCTGGATTGTGTCAGACAGGATGTCCTGGGACTTGAGGTCTTAAGGAGAAGTGATGGATAGAAAAAAAAAAAAAACAAAACACCACGCCATTTTTGTTTCATTTCCCAAAGGCCTCCTTAACGCAGCTTCATTTCGAAACAAAAATGTGTGAGAGCCGTGTGCTGGACTGGGAAGACAGTCTCAATTCACAAGTGTGGGGTTAGCTCCTGGGCTTGTGTTATGCTCCTTCAGGGCATGTGGTGAGGGGACAAATGTCTTTGGGCAATGCAGAAAGGAGAAGACTTTCAAATGTCCCCTGCCTTTATCTCCCTGGGGAGGAATAGGAACATGTTCATGAAGTCTGCAAACCAAGTGCATCTGAGGTGAAAGTGGTTTTGGAGTGAAGATTAAGCTTGTAATAGATGGGCTATTGCATGGTTGATTATTGCACAGCTGCAAGAGTGCATTTCTCTCTGTTGTTAAAGTGAATTAAATTCAGTTGTTTTCCTCTAGATGCACTTGTAAACGTGATGGAGCCTTTTGTGGTTCTCTGGGAGTCAGAGTAGTTACATGAAACGGCTCCTCTACTGACAGTCCCCAATCTAACATCTCTTAAACCTGATATAATTGCTCATATTTTCAGAGTCTCCGATGGTCACAAAGATCCTAAAAATACTTGAAGACAGTGGGCCGGAAGAAGAGCTTGTGGGGTTTTATGCAAGCTGATTCTGTGCCTGTGAGAACACCCATTGCTTTTTGTTGAAAAAATATGTGCAACGAGTTCTATGCTCGGTAACAGCATTCCCGGGATTGAACCTAAATGTAGAGAGGAATTCAGAGATATATATGAATTATAAGTTTAGTAATTATGACTTTCACCTACCCACCTGCCCTGAATTGGCTTTCTAGGTGTATTTTTTTAAAAACAGTCAAATTAAAACATCCCTAGTGAACTTAGTCTGTTAAATATGAAGTATGTAGGGAACATATGATGTGGGGTGTGGTAGGAAGGTTTACTGGCTCTCATTTGGGATGACTGAGATAATATAGCCTGAGTAAAATAGTTATGAAAGATAATGTAGCCTGGAAGTGTTTACAGAATGAATCTGAGTTACAGTATCTCAGTTATCTAAACTATACTTAGGTTATCTCTGGGATGTCAGGGAACCCTTCTATTATATACATTTGTGCATCATACATATTTAAGCACCAACCAACTTCCGCAATCTTTTCAAAAGTGTGATCTTATAATGGGAACTGGCTTTTGGCCAATATCCAGCTGCTAAACCAGAGCTTTCTTATGGCATGAGGAGGAGAAAAAATTGTATAAAAAATGTTTTTTGGAGCACGTACAATATCTCTCCAGTAGATGTTATTCCTTAGTCTTATATTGGTATTGAGGCTGGTGGAAAATGTTCAGAGCTCCTCAGGAAATCTGGGCTCTCCCCTTTCAGCTGCCATAAATTTGTATGCATGAACAAGGCAGCGAACTGCAGCTATCTCTGTATGCCTGCTCACCCACCCTTGGTGAGGTGGGGGTGAAAATACTCCTTGGGGAGCTCTGCAGCAAGCATGGCATTGAGGGAGACTCCATCTGTGCAGGCTGGACCTCGTAAACCTGTTTAAAACCCTGATGATGCCAGCATGCTCCTTCTGATGAGGGGGGAAAATCAGTCCCCAGGGCGGGGCAGTGATGTTTCAGCAGATTGCATCCCTTCAGCTGGTACTGTCCATGCTGGGGTGAGATGAGGCAGCAGCCCACAGGGCTGCATGGGCTGCCAGCACCATGGCCATGCCTGGTGCTGCTTTGTGTTGGGGCTGCAGTGTGGCTGTCCCTCCTCTCTCAACGCAAAGGGAAGGAGCTCTCTGTTCCATGTTAGGGCTTTGTTTCACTTCCACTGTGGAGGGCTGGGGGCATGATGTGATGGCAGCAACCACTAATGGTAGGATGTGTTATCTTAGTGTCTCTTAACAGCAGGAAAGGTAAGTCTTACTAGTTTTCTTCATCTGGTATTCTGGATGGATCATGCTGTTTCCTTACCTCTTTCCATAGGATGACCAGTCTAATCCTACCCCTTCCTTGTCAAGAGGGTAGATTCTACTTTCACCTGCACTAGTTCTGTGGAGCAGCGGCCATGGTTCCTCATCGACGTGCTTTGCAGTACAGTTCTGCTGGGCATCATCACAAAACAGGTAACAAAAATGTCCAAACTCATGGAAGAAGTTATTGTGGGCTCTTTTCTCTTAGCTACGTTTCCAAATGTGGACACTTTGATGGGAGATTGGGGTAGTTTAGGTCAAATCTAGCATTTATAGCTATATCTTTGTGTTTGCATAAATGTCTAGCATGGTGGTACTTACACATTCTTAAGAACGTGAGATGTGGGACTAGGAAGGATCACATGGATGTATGCTGTGACCCTTTGTGTTGCAGACAGCAGTGACATACGGCCACTCCATGTCCACCCTGCATCTTCGTTAATTTAGTCAGATCCATCTGACTGAAAAGCGCCTTGTGTCTTGAGTTCTAATTGGAAGGCTGTTCTAGGCAAGAACTTCTCAGAGGGTTGTCTTCTCTCTCTAATTTCTCGCCTAATTTATTCCTGGCCTCTTCATACTCGTTTGTTCCCCTGCCAACATTGTCTTTTAGCTTCAATAGCTCAACTGCCTCCCTGGTGCTTGCCCCTGATGTATTTATAGACAGCAACCATGTCTCCTCTCAGCTTTCATTCTGTGGCCTAAATGAGCTTTGTTAGGAGATGACTACCTAGGGAGCAGAGATGTGCAGACACATCTCAGCTGGCCTGACAGTAGCTGGTGCCCATGGCAGGCCCAGGGTGTTGGGGCAGAGTGGGCTGTGCAGGCCCAAGGAAGAGCCATAGGGCAACCTAGGCAGCGTATGTCCTAGGTGGCTGCACATGAGGGTGATGGTGCCCAAGAGATTGAGTCTGCATGACATTGTGTGGTGCAGTCATGCTGCCTTCGTGCCACATCTAAATGGATGCTGAGAAATTGCTAACAACTGAGGAAGGAGCTGTGCTGATGCTTCAGGAACCATGCACAACCCATTGGTGAGAGACCCTAAAGTCAGTCATTTTACTTTTTCCCTTAGGTGTTTAAGAAGTGGTGCAAGCATGAGACCAAACTGTGACTTTTCCAGTTGGAGATGACTCTTTCTACTATAAGTCACTCAGCTGGAGTGCTGGTGCACTCTCTATCTCTGGATAGCTTTTAAAAAGTTATATCAAAGCCTGTCCCACTTTCTCTAGCCATCATGGAGCATGCACATGGAAAAAATGGCACAAACTGTGTAAACGAGAGGTTGCTGCCCATGTTTGACTTATTCTGGTGTCTACACACATGTCTCCAGGCAGGGTGTGAAGGGATGGAGAGCATGGTTTTGCCATGGATGTGTTAGATGACCCTGCGTCAGCTATTCCACCTCTTTTTGCTTTCTCATAATCTCTTTGGTCTGTAACCTCCCTGGGGACGACATGGACTCAACACACAGCTTGCAGCACTGCAGGGGACCCTGACCTTGGGGTTTCCAGGAGCTTATCCAGCAATAGCTTCCTGCATTGTTTATTGTTCCCCTCCGTCTCTGACCCAGCGGCTCACATTGCAGGATTTACAAGGGTTGATGGTATTCCACAGGAAGGAAGTATAGCTGCATTTTAGCTTATGTTTATGTGGTTCTCCTACTCAACCTATGCTTATGGCTTCTTCAAGATCTGTCATCACTCAGCGGAAAGGAAGGAAACGAGTCCTTGCCTGAAAGTGATTTTTCTTTTGCAGAAACTTTTGATGAAAACAAAAGTCTTTTTGGGTCTGTCAAAAGAGAATGGAAAATGTTGCACCTGAAAGTGGCAGTGGTAGTTTGCTTTTCCCATCCTGGCTTGCTTCTCCCACCTGGTCGTCCGTCCTGGTGTCTCCTTTTTGGTTGCAATCTGTTCTCATGGTGCGCTCATAGAGACACAGTCTGGCTTACCCTGCGGAAAGTGGAAACCCCAGGAGAAAAGTGCAGCTCCCATAAAGCATGGTGATGCACATTTTAGGTCTGATGGTTTGTGTGTGGTCAAAAAATTTCCATGATAAAAATGACACTTTCTGGGGGAAGGTTAAAACAATATTGATGGATACATGACCATACATGGACAAGATAATCCCCCCTAGTTATGTGCACCTGGCCTTTATTGTCATGTTGTAAGAGAACTGGATGCAACCACTTTGCACGTGATGTGCTGCTTTGAGCCTTGTCTGTACCCTAACACAAAGTCAATAGCTGTACATGCTTTATTTCAGGAGATATTGGAGAGTTAAGGTGAGGTGCTCAGACACAGCTCGAAGAAATATTACAGTGAGGACCAGCTATAGAAAGAGCTTGCATCTAGTGCAGGGCTTTTACTAAGTAAAAGTACTTGGAGAAGATGATTTCCCCTTTTCATCTGCCTCTCTCGTCTCGTCATTTGATAGCCAGACCTGATATCACCACCAGTTTCTTGACCAAATGAGAAGTTTTCAGTTCTGCCCTTCATGCCCTGACCAAGTTAGCAAACTTTTTTCTCATTGACAAATTCTGTGAGATTACCATTTTCTCCCCTTTGGAGCAGGACAAACTCCAGAAATGTTTCAGATGTGTAGAGGCAGGGCAGGGACCAGTGGAGACCAGCACAGCAGAGCCAAACCCCAGTGGCATGGACACCGGTGTGGGGTAAGAGAGATGAGCTCTCCTGCTCCAGCACGGTGCTGTCAACCTGGGGCCAAGCCACAGCACTTTAACCAATTTGCACCAGCCAGTTAAGGGACCCAGACTGGAAGAAAATTATTTCATCTTCCAGATGAGGCTCATCAGGGTCAGATGTTTGTCACAGGAATGGGGGACAGGATGGTTTGGTCCACTCCAGCAGCCACAAGGTTATGGGGGCACACATTGCTGTGTGCAACCCTGCCGGTGCGAGCTGCAAACAGCCACGGTGTTGGGACCTGCTGAGATGTGCCCATTGCGGTGCTGTCACCCATGGGGTCGTGCAGTGTCACTGCTGGAGCAAAAACACGTGGCATCAGCTGGGGAAGGGCTGAGCTGGAGCTGCACAAGGGTTTCCAGGCAGAAAGCAATTTGTCAAATTGTTGTGCTGCTTTTCTCCCGACCTGTGTGATCAAGAGCAAATTGCTCAGACCAAAAAAACCAAAAAACCACCCACCCCAAAAACGGAAGGGAAACTGAGGTTATAGACTTCTTGCTTGCAAGAGGGGCTGTGAAACTGCATTTGAGGCAAGCGCTTGGTCCTTCCCATCGCAGGGCTGCCTGTGCTCACTCAGATTTTCAGTGCCTGCAAGTACGTGTTAGAGGGAGTTAACCATCGCATTTTTGTCAGCTCCCTCCTCAAAGGCAGAACTTGACGTCCTTCTTCTCCTTTTCTCGTATTTGTCTCCCTCCACCTCCCCTTTTCCCCTGTCCACATGACAGTCATAAAAATATAATGGAAACAATATGGGAATAGTCCTGGTTAGAGCAGCTTCCTTCTGGATGAGAGCCGTGCGCAGAAGCCAGGGAGGCTGCGAGATCACTTTGGAAAGCCACCGAGGGTGGGTCACAGCATCCATGTTTCCAAAACCGGTGCTGTGCTAGGACTGTACCGGTGGAGCAGGGACAGTTGGGTACCCTGCACTGGGCATCACGCTTGTGGGATAGGAAACCCCAAGATAAGGTTATTATATTTGATTTTTTCTTTTTTCTTTTTGTACTGAAAGACTCTTTGGGGCAAGGCTGTGCAACCATCAGAGGGTGCTAAAAGCATCCTGAATCCTCTCCTCCTTCCATCCTGGCAGTGGGGCTTGCCGGTCCCTGCCGGGCAGGAGCTGCCATGGATGTGCTTGTTGACTGTAGCCTACTGGCAGCTGCTTGTGGCCAGGAAGGACAATATGCTGATTGCAGAATCCGGTTTAATTACTCACAGCACATGCCATTAAAAGAAATTGGCTTGGCTTTCTCAGGAGCAACACGTCTGAACTGACTCACCTTCATAAAACTTGGCTCACATGCTAATTAGATGGCTTGGCTTAAAAAGATTGAGCCCCTATTCTACTACCAGCTCTCAGGGCCCAGTGTTATTTAAAGAGCCAAGGTTTCCTTATATAAGAGTTCAATTGTTTCTTCAAGAGAAAAAAAAAAAAGACCCAAAAAATGAAAAGAAAAAAGAAAAAACCCAACCCACCCTTTAAACAGAATATAAATTTATACATCACTGAGTTCTTAATTTTCATGGAATTTCTCTCCCCCTCACAGACAGAAGTTGTATATACAGGATTTTAGTATTTCCTCTCCGGCTCCAGCCCCAATTTGAAGGACTGTAAAAGTTTGAACCGATTCCAATAGTGCGCGGTTTGCATGGTCTCTGCTACGCTGCAGAGTCAAAACAGCCCACACAGTAACAGACATGCAGTAAATCTTCGGAGAAGTGTTTCCTTTCTTCACACACACGCACACACAGAGGATTGAAATTCAATTATAGTTTTAAAATAATACTGAAATTTGGAGGCAGAAGATAAAAAAGCAAGCAATGCTCCTCACAGCGAGGAACGGAGTGTGTTTGGAAGCACTATCAGGTTTCACCAAGCTCGGAGCTGATGATAACGTGTTTAGCATATTCTGCGGTCGAGCTAGTTTGCAAACACAAACTCATTACTACTGAATAATCATAATGGTTAATTGTCTTTGGAGAGAGATTTAGAGTCTCCTCACACTGTTTTTTGCCTATCCCATGTATTTTTTTCACAAATCTTGGGAAGAACAGAATGTAAAACTGCAGATCACCAAATTGGCCTTTAATAATGCTGTGAGACCTGCGTGCGCTGCAAATACACAAAATCCTTCATTCTCCTCTGCTTTTTCTCCCTCGTACATATTATAAACAAAGGAAGAGAGCAGCAGGCTGTGTGCCAAATCTACCCATGTTTTCTTTTTATCTTTCCTTCCATCGCGCGCTTGCCTAATTGTATCGCGGTGCCTGTAGGAGAGGGGCTGTATCATCAGCTATTTGCAAAACGTGCAGCAGCAGCGATTGTCGCACCCAAATCAGTCCCCAGGGCTTTGCTGGCTGAGTGCGAGGCACATTTTAATAACGGAGTGGCGCTGGGTCAGGGTTTTCCTTCGTATCAAGCCTGCAGCGTGTGTCTGGGCTGAATGCCGCAAGCCAGGATGGATCAGTCCTCCCCTGTGAAGGAGGCTGAGTTGTGATTTCAGAGAGGAGAGCAGCCTGTTTTGTGGGAGCTACTGCTGTTTGCCAGGCAGGAATGAGCCCAGGGACTGGGTGTAAAGCCTTTCGTTTCTCTCCCAGGCGAAGAAAGGCTGTGAAAAGGACCCAGCTGAGAGAGAAACATGAGAGTTGGGGAAGAGAGATTGGATTGAAGAAGGGGAGAACAAGGAGAGGTAGCAAGAACAAGGTGGGTAGCAAGAAGGTAAAGCCCAGGACCCCAAGAGCTCCGAGTGCTTGAAATGTTTCCCGCTCTGAGCTTTGGTGGTTGAACTTTGCCTTGGAATTGTTTTCATGATCGAGTGGAAAATGGGGATTACACCCTTGCTCACTCCCCCCAGGCATTTGTATTTCAAGGGTGTTTCAAGGGGTAGCTCAAGTCCTGCTTTGCCCATGGTAGCATGGAGTGGTTTCCTGCTCACAGGTGTTCAACTGCCCAGCAAACCCCAAAAGCCAGAGGGGCTGGGCTGTGGAGGTTGGAGACTCAGTCTCTGCCACAGAGTATTAAAAGTGTCTTTGGTCTATGCATTTCCGGAGCCCGTGGAGAATTAGCGAGGGGAAGGGAGCAGGTGAGGCATAGGAAGCATCTCTAGGTTGCATGGGAGGTTTGCATCTCTGCTTGAAGTTGCCCAAGTAAGATCTATGCTATCCATGATTTCAAAGCCTGGTCCTGGTTTCCAATGCCCTTACTACGAGAGTCTGAGTTTGGGCTTTGTAGCTGAGCCCAGTTCAAGCTATGTCCCTGTAAATTCAGATAGAGTAGGCTAGAGGGTTGGTGCAAGTCAGTGAAATATTAGTGAAATGTGTCCCTGACCGGGGATTTCAACAGCATGCACACTCCGTAGCAGCCTGTTGCACAAGCCTGTCTCAAGTCACATTGCCTGTGGTTTTTAACTGGTAACCAGCTCAAAGCCCAGGAATCTCTCCAAGTATCCTGGATATGTTTCGTACCACATTTGGTCCTTTCCCTTTCCCCAGCAACCTCTCTGCCATCCAATTATTACCTTCACCTAAATCACTTGGTTACCCAGTTTTGACAAAGGCAAGGTGATCTCCTAGATTGCTTGGTTTTTAATGGATTTTTGCAAACTGATGGGAGGGAGAGGAGGGACCTGGATTATACCCCTGGGGAGATGCAGTGCTGGCAGTGCCACAACCCCTTTGCTGCTGGGCTGCGCATAGGGCAGCACTGGCCGCAGCACGTGTCTCATCTTTCCCAGCTTGGGACAGTATCGTAGGGGAAAAACCTTCAGGAAAACAGGCTTCCCTGGGTCTGCCACCCCGATTTATTAACCTGTAAAGTTCAAAATCCATAGTTTCAGTACATCTTAAAATATATCTCTTTGGGGGTTGCTTTGCTTTTTTATGTCCTCTTTTGAATAGCCCTGTGACAGTGCTGCGGAAAGACTCTGAAAGGTGCTTTGCTCAAACTGCTGATGTATAATACTAGATGTGGCCAGGCCAGGTTATTTAATATACTGATACAGTTGGTTACACTGACACATGACAGTATAAAGCAGCCTGTATTTAATAACCCCTATTTTGGGTGTTTGGAACAACATCTCTAACTCCACCGGAGCTAGTGCACTGGGGGGATGAACCTACACCAACACACCTGAACTTCTACTACCGTGTCCAGCTTGCTGTCAGCAGCTTACCCAAAAATTTAGATTGCAAATGCCATAATAATCGGAAAAACACTGACCTGATTTTTTTCCCCCACCAGTTCATTCACGTATTCATTAGTGAAAATACTTTCACAGCTGACAGATCAATATAGACTGGTTTCCATGCACCCATCAGCTGAGAGTCCCAATGGATATGTAATTGCCCAAGCCACTTTGGGTCACCAAACAGGCAGGCTGTTTCAGTCACTGCACATTAAACTTCTGTGAGCCTCTAAACCGAGGGTTTGCTGTCACATAAAACTGGTGTAGGATGGGCTTGGGAGCCAGGATTTGGTAGTACAGAGCACTTGCAAGTAAGGGCACCACAGCCTTTAGGGGATTCAGGACAGCTGTGAACCTGAATGGTGGGGAAAAGAAGTCCCTTCACTAATGAGACAACGGTATTTTTGTTTCCTATTCAGAATGATGTCCCTAAGACATTGCCTGAGGCCAGAAGCTCTCAACTACAGCATGGACAATACAAGTGAGGAGGCCTCAAGACCCATTTAAAAATACTTTGATGGCTCACAGGGAAAGACAAATTAGCTTAATCTTGCCAGCTCTTAGTGGTTTTTTTTATTTGTTTGTTTTTTTTTTTTTTTTTTTCCCCAGGATGCTTCTGTACTTGTTCAAAGGTGTGAGCTGGTTTTGGCAAGTCACTTACTCCTCACAGGGACTGTGCTGGGTGGTGGCTGGAGACTTACCTTCTAGAGAGGGTCTTTTGCCTATTAGACCCTTCTAAGTGTCCTGAAGTACAGCATCACAGACTCTCATTTCGCCTCCTTTTGAGTTAAATTGAGATAAAAGCCAGGCTGCTGGTACAATGAGTTTCACTATTACAGAACTTGTCATAAACTGAAACCTGAAGGTGCAAAATGGCTTTTTGTGCCAGAAACACGGGCTTCTTGTCACTGAAAACCAGTGGTTTGGTGAAAGACGTTTTATTGGGATGAGAAGCTGAGCTGTGAGAAACAGATTTTTGTTTGTTTGTGTGCCTTAGTTACAGAACCACACATTTGTAAAAAATTTAGGTTTTGAAGAAATTAACAAACATTCTTGTGTTGAGCCAAATGTTCTTCTGGTTTAAAGCAAAACATTTTTTTTTTTCAGGCCTTTGTACAAAAGGCAAAGAACCAAATAGCCATGTGGAAGTTGTAGCTGCCTTACATCCAAAGGCCCATCTCTTTAGGCGTTTACCCACAGTGAAGGAAACTTAGATGCAATTTCCTCCCCCACCAGTGGAGGGTCCAGTTTCAAAACCCAGACTCTAAGGCAATCAGTCTCACCACAAAGCTACATGATATTCAGCAGAGGATGTTCTTCAAATCTGCTTCTTAGATCTTTGTATGACGAAACCTTAAAAATCCTTTCTGCCACAGAAGGAGAGAGCACGGCTTTATCTCTCTAGCCTGTAGATTACGTTTCCCAATACTCATTTTTATGTATGAAAAGTTTAATGGTGTTAGGAAGAGAAAATGAAAAATCCCACTAGAGGTCTATAATAAGGTGGTTCAGATGGCACATTGCAGCCCGTATCTAGACTGGGAGTATATTTTGCCCAGAGCTCAGCAAACCATGATGCTTTCCACATTTCTGCAGGTGGTTTTGTGTCTCCTACAGGTCCCTTCTCTTGGGGGCATCTGAAGCTGGGTGCTGCCATCCCCAGCAGTAGGAGGTGGTGCGTGGTCCCCGGCTGGTCCACCGTATATCACGCTTCTCTCGCGGAGCTGATGTCAATAAAACAGCCCACTGGCCTTTGGTAATGTTTAATTGCGTAGCTCTGTCCTGTGGTCTGATGGTATGGGGCGGGAAAATGGGAGATGTTCAGATTGCCCGAGGAAAATGAGGAAATTGAAGTGAGGTCCCTCATAGTCTGAGCAAATGTACTAACCATGAAGCTATTAGATAAAAGAAAAGGGTGTTGATGTGTGTAAGGGGGAAACAATCATAACTGCATTTTTGGGTAAACTTACTCTCCACTGAAAATAAATAGTCTGGCCTTCTCTGCTAGGAAGTCACAGTCTCCCATTCAAATCTTTGGGTTCTCTGTTCGCAAAATGACCTTTAACTGTGTTAAAGACTCTGCAAATCTCTGTTTCGGGGAGAGCAGTAGCCAGAATGGAATGGCTCCTTACGTAAAGCTGAGAGACATGAATAGTTCAAGGCAGCTGCAGGGATTAATGCTTTGCAGGGCGGCTCTTTGTCTTGGGCCATGGAAAGGACTGGTATTTGGCACTCTGTTTTGTTGCATATTTTATGGTCTGGAAGAGGTCTTAACATCTTTTATAATGCAGTCGCTCCACAATGGCTCTCTTCAGCTGGGCTGTGAGCTCATTGGTAGGGCTGAATGAAAACATGCGCTATTTTTCTTTTTGTACGGGTGTATGGGATGGGATGCTCTCCACCAAGGAATTTCTTCCAGGTAGAGCTAAATGACTTGCTTCTAGGATCTGAGATTTCAAAGGTCATGAGATTTGGGGTGGAGTTGTGAGTTTTGGCAAGATGACACATGTTTTTGGTTTGGTTTCTGCTTTCAGAATGGGAACACGCCGATGTAGTGAGCCATTGGCACAGGGCAATGGGGTCTGAGACCATGACTGTTGCGCTGCGATGCCAGAAGTGGGGATACAAAGACTATCCTCAATAGACAGCAGCTCAAGATATTCAGCAGTAGGATCTCTCACTTGTGGTAAAGGAGATAATCTTGAGCCTTGTAGGATGATTTAACCTCTGAGGCCAACTGCTATTGTATGCGCTAAGCCAGTGTGCTAATTGCTGCATTTTAGGGAAACAGAAGACATATTGGTCATACATCCTACCAGCAGAAACTTGCTACTGTAGCAGTTATTATTCAAAATGTCCTTCATGCTGCTGCTTTCTTGCAGTTTATTCTTTCTTTGTAGCATATATTTGCTTTCCACTTGTTCATTACAACGGCATTTCTCTCTTCTGTCTCAGCCTTTGCTTCCTAAAAACTTATAGCATGTCTGGCCACTGCTTTTGTTGAGCTGGAGGGACAAACCAGATGCACCCTCCTTCTAGGCTGTAGGAAGTCGGTAGGACTGTGGTTCCATTTTGAAACTTGTGTCGAGGGGAAATGCACACTCCGTGAGATCATCCACCGTGATATCTGTTGGGAAGACCTAGACATGCCGTGAGCCACACTCAGCTTACCCAAATCCCGTCCGACAGGAAAAGGAATTCCTGTGTAATAAAAATTAAGATAATTGCTTATGAAGAAATGTTTCATTGTGGAGGGTATTTTCATACACATTAGCGGACAAGAGGTCAAATTCAGAGAACATAAGACCAAGCCCTGGGAGAGGCGACTTTGCTTTTCTTTAAATTAGCATTTTGGTTTTTTTTCACAGATACTGTTGGATTCTGGGGTAAGTCCCCACTTACTTTTCTGGGGAAAGTTTAAAAGCCCTAAAAACTGTGGGACCTCTGAGCAAAAGGAATGTCACTGTTCTCTCCACCTCTTCCACATCTATTGAGGAAGCTATTCCACATATATTGAGGAAGAAAACAGCTGTTTTCTTCTGGCATCTCAAAGTGCAAAGATGAGTATCTCACCTTGCCCCATCTGACCCCCCCAGTCAGGAGAGCAGCAGCTGGGCAGGACTAGACCTGCTCATATCTGGATGTGAAAATACCAAGAAGATGGAGTTTAAAGGAGTCACAGTCAGTTGTGGAGAAATATCTGGTCCTCACCCTTTACCTGTTCTGATCCTGCCTGAACAAACTTCAGGTCAAGGGATGATGAAAGTAAAGTGCGATTTTCTTGTTGAAGAGGGGGAAAATTAAGAAAGAGAAAAAGACAGGAGGAATTAGAACTATTATACGTGCAAGATGCTGGGGCTTTTGTGGCTGTGGTAAGGGCAGTTGGGTGGAGGACGAGGACAGAGCTGCGCAAAAGACTCTGTTTGGCTCTCAGTCTTCCACTTCGCTACAAATGCATGCAAGCTCAGGACCATTGGGGTTAGATTCACAGTGAGGTTTGCTAGGAGAGGTAGTGGAGGATGGACTAAGGGGGAAAAGAAAGTATGAGAAGACGCCTTCAAAATATTCAGTATGAGGAGAGATGCTCTTGCTGGCGTTGGCCATGGACTTGCAAAACCTTGGCTCTGTCCTGGGCTCAACCATAAGGTACATATTGGCAATTGTAAGGTGCACAGTTTTCAGCTCATAGATTTACTTTGCATCTGTAACAGGCTAGGAGCATGTACACTCAGCTGTCAGCTCAAATGCTAAGCCCATCACTATGTTCATTGGTGAGTGCCTGTACATCTCCATAGACCTCCGGTATGGTGCTGGCTACATCATTTCTTCACAGTGGGTCACAGAAGCTAGAAGTCTGTATGAGATAAGAAAACCCTTTGACTGAATCCCTTGAGCATTAGGGAGCCTGCTCTATCAGTTTGAGGTACTGCATGAAATACCTTAGGTCTCCATCTGGTAAATAATTCCTGTCTTTCCACCAAACGGATCTAAGAAGGAGACAAGCAGGGCACCTTTTGACAAAAAAACTTGATCTTCTCATCTATTTTGGTTCTGCTAAAGATCAGTACTGGCATATTAAGAGCAAAGGTTTGCAAGCAAAGATTCCCTGTTTCTGTCTGCAGGAGAAGGGCAGTGATTGTGCAGTCAAACAGCACCTCACGGTTGGGATCCACATAGGATTAGCAGAAGCCCAGATATGAGCTTCCAGGCAACATATTGCTGACAAACATGATTCCCAAACACTGGGACTTATTCAGATTTTTATATCTGCTTATTTTATGCAGCAGTCCAAGGGCCCCTCAAAAGGATGTGTTTCACCACTCTGTCCTTTCAGAGAGACCTCATATCAGTTTGATAAGGAGGGGCCTTGGACTGAAGTGCCATCTGAGGAGCAGTGATTGCCTATCTGCTCATCTCCTTCAGTGGCACCGTCCAGAGAATATTTTTTCTCTTTGTCTTCTGCTTACTATTATCTCTTCCCATTTGTCCTTGATTTTATCAGTTGAGAATGTGTCTATGTGTTGTCTACAGCAGATTTTTGAACGAGTGCCTTTTGGCCAGCTGGTGCTGTTGGCATTTTGGTGCAGACTGGTGAGAAGAAAGGAGAAGGAATTGGATTCAGGACTCCAAAAAATGAAACCACCTCATTTTTCATCCCCTTTGATTAACTCCCTGGTTTATTTGCCTGTAACAATGACAAATGACGCCACCAGCTGATGCTATCACGTTTGGCAGAGTCAGCCTAGTTTTGAACTCGACAATTAAAACTCTACATCGGACAGATTTATGGTAATGTTTCACAAACTCTTGGGGAAAAAATGTCTTTGACAGACACAAGCTAAGTGGGAATCTGAAAGGTTCTTAACAGCAAGAACAAATAGTTCCTTTATGTCCTATCTATTTATTCTGAGCTACTAATATCCCCTAATGCTACTCACTATCATGATCGTAGGACATCTGTGTTTTATTCTCATTGGTTTTTTGTCTGTTTTACTGTCAGTCTAATCCTGATCTTATTTACACCAGTGTAAATTGGGAGCACTTCCATGGAAATTAACTGCGCCAGCTTTACAGGAGTACAGGCTCCAGAGAGGCTTAAAATGCCTCGTCCAAGCAGCCGAGGGCAGGTGGTTGCTTGTTGAAGGAGAAATCTCACCTTTCACTTAAAATCTGTTTTTCAGCTTCATGGCCCTTATGAGAGGCTCTCGGAACACAGAAGGCTCAAACCAAGAAAGCAAATTAAAACTCCAAATATATTCTTCCCCTCTTGTTATTACCTGGGAGGTGTCTGGGAAGGTGTCTCATAGTTGTTGAGTTTCCAGCTCAGACATTACTGAACATCAGGGCTTTGTAAGGAAGTGACTCCATGCCATGCTCGTTGCATCCATTAATGCCAACAACAGTTTTGTGTGCAGAGATGCTTTGCATGTGGGATGGACCCAAACTTATTCCCTTCCTGAATCGGATATCTGATCTGTTTTACAGCCAGTGGAGAGGAACAGGTGTCTCCAACTTCCCTGAACTACTTGAAATGTCACGTTAGGAGCCATGAGTCCCACCTAGTGTCCTGAAGTCTGGTTTAATCCCCGTCATGGCTATAGCAAGTGTGGTCAAACTTTGACCTTGCAAGCTCTGTACCCAAATCCTCATGTCCCAGCAAGCCACGGCACATAACCCGTGTCCGGGAAGATGGGAGAGGGGGAAATCTCCAGGAGAAGCTCCAGACATGGCTCACGGGAGGGCAGTGGGTTCTCATGAGGCACTGCAAGATGGGAGCAGGAAGACCGTTGGGACATTTTCTTGCCTACCCAGGCACAGAGGAGTAGGGGGGTGGTTGTGTTCAAATCCACTTTTCTGGGAAACAACTCTAATAAAAGCAGGGATCTGATCACCCGTGCCTGCTGGTGTGTGGCATGCTGCACATGCAGGAAGAT
This sequence comes from Stercorarius parasiticus, assembly GCA_013396915.1. Classification (NCBI taxonomy): domain Eukaryota; kingdom Metazoa; phylum Chordata; class Aves; order Charadriiformes; family Stercorariidae; genus Stercorarius; species Stercorarius parasiticus. The sequence continues at coordinate 327,457 of VWZL01003731.1, forward strand.
AAGTCAGTAACAACACGCCTGGTCCACCAGAGGAGATGCAGGTAGAAGTAAAGGGCCCTGCCTTTGCCGTGAAGTCTGAAGGTGTGGATTACAGGCAAAGCCACCAAAGTGAGTGGCCGTGTTTTAAGTCCGACCTGTACAATCTAATGCACTCGCCCACCCTCCTCTCCTGCAGTGCTTTTAGTAATTCATTCTGCACATCTGCTAATGCTCCTTGTCTCTCTCCGCTGCCCGTGGCTTTTGTTTAAATGTTAATATTGCGTGTGCTACCTTTTATCTGGAGATGAAGATGGATTGCTGTGTCAGGCTGGATTTAAATTCATTTTGCTGTTAAAAATTTGTAATTATATTGAAAGGTTGTATGAAGTCCAAGACCTCTCTGGGCTACTGTGGTTAATTAGCTGCTACAGATACTACGCATTCAATCAAATCATTCTCACTGCATTAAATTAAGTTATTAAACATTTGAAATAGTTGAGATATCAGCAATGCTTGATCGCTGGAAGGTCACACACTTCGTTACTCATCTAGGCCAAGTGTTGTGTGTCGCGCAATTTAAGTGCAAATGGATTTGCAGGTTGAAGAGCCCTCCGAGAAGGCATTTGCCAATGGTTGGCAGATTTGCACAGACACTGAGAATGTTAGAGGCTGAGGCTGGGACCTTCATGAAAGCAATGAGTTCCTCATGCAGCAGATCAAGTGAGGTCTGTCCCTGCCTACAGGCTCCACCAAGCAAACAGAGTTCATTAGAGACCTATTGAAAAGGTCCTGTCTGGCCAATTGAAGGAAGGGAGAGGATTTCTCCAAATAAATTCAGATGGGAGCAAAGAGGTAGCTTTTAATGATGATATGAGATTGGAATCAGGTAAGGAACTACTACATATAAATGCAAATAGATGCCTTTGTGCTGCTACTCTGGAAAATGTTGGGTTTTGTCCTTGTCCTTCTTTTCTAGGGGCCTTGTCTTTCACACCGTCCTTCATGCCAGGAGGTCAAGGTGGGTCCCGTGTCTGCTCCTGGCCATTGACACATGCTGGATGTGCGACTCACATTTAGCTCCTCACAGCCAGACCTACACCATGCTGTGATGTGCTGGGACACCTACATACCGGAAACAACGAGGGGAAGACTCTCTACCTACACAGGTCAGCTGCAGGTTGGAGACGGGAAGACACTCTACCTACACAGGTCAGCCGCGGGTCGGAGACGACACTGCTCTGGTGGTGGTGGTGATATAGTCCCCAGTTGCAACCCCTCCTTGTTCTCTTAACTTGCTTTTGTCCTGCTTCACCACTGAATGCATTTGCTGATCCATGGCAAGGAGCTGCATATGCTCTTCCAAATATCTCCAGTTCCTTTCCCGCACACATTGGCAGCCCAGTTTGTCTCTCCTGTGTTTGGCGCTCTGCTCCCTCCTGTGCACCAGCCATCCCTGATGGGGGTGGTGGAGATGCTTTGGAGATGCTAATGGCCATTTCACATGTAATTAAAAGCCTTGTGGCCATGGACAGGGAAGACGTCTCTTGAAGCTGCATCTGGTGGCACAGACAGGCAGAAGAAAGCCCCCAAGCTGTGGGTCAGGCTCTGTCCATCATGCTATGTGGCTGAGACAACTGGTGAGGTAGCTAACACAGATGCCTTCATTTTAGAGACTGGCAAACTGAGTCAGAAGGTTACACAAGGTCACAGACAACAGAAATCTTAGTTTCTCAGGAAACAAACCCACAGTTTTCCCATCACTCAAAGTCCACTTCAGTGCATTATTGGGGTATTAAAGACAGCCCTCAGCCACTCTCTGCAGGGATGATGCTGCAGCACAGGGTCCGTATTTCAAAGCAGTGCAACAGATCCTCCCTCAGCAGCTCCCACCTACTGCCTCCATGTCCCTGGGCAAGGGAGGCGGCAGTGAATATTCAATTCTCCGAGAAAATTGCAGTGAGCTGTATTGTACCCCTGATTCTTATTCCAGGTGCTCCCCAGAAATCGATATTGCTATCTACTCCTCTGCAGGAGTGTGACGTGCTTGTCTTCATTGATCTTCATTTTGGAAAAATAGAGAGGAGAAGAGGTTATTTTTTCTCTCTCTGCTGGACATGTGCTATCTCCCAGACCCGCAGCCTGCAGCTGGTTTTCTTTGTCAAATGATTTTGGCTTAGCTGCTGTGATAATTACACAGCTGGGCAGTGGGAAATCCCGCCCAGTAGCTGACGCCTGGCTAATCGCTGCTGGTTGTGTTCGGAGTCTCGAGGACCTGCTGTAATAACACTGCCACTTAATTAGTCTTTTCCTGAGTAACAGCTTTGGAAAGCAAAGGAATTGTAGCTTCCTAGATCCTCTTAACTATGTGAGTACATGATAGGTGAAAACAGTCCTGATAAAGAACCATGGAGGGAGCTTATGCAGCTGGATGTCAAACCTTGGCCCTGCCTCAGTTTCCCCTTCTTGGGTTTCTCACTATCTGCTGTTGAGACAATACAAATAACGCCCACTCCTGGGGCACGGTTTATTATAAGGTCATTACAGTTCAAATGTCAGAATAAATCTATATACTTCCTTCTCTGCCAGGGCTGTCTAGCATGTCAACCACCTCTCCATTTGTGGGGATTTCATCATGAGCAGCTCCAGATCGCCTTCCAGTCTAACTGCTCTGCTTAAGGGCCTCTAAAACCATCCTGTGCTGGTATTTTAGCTTTTTTCTAGATTTGTATAAGTGACAGTGTCTCTTCTATATTTGGAAGGTTCAGATGCATCACTTAATAGTGAGCTGAATTGCAGTAATTTACTGTGCTTGTGCTTTCACCCCCTTTCCCACCTCAACTGGGAAACCTTTTGCAGAGATTTAAACAAATTTATTCCCCCCACCTTGCTTCTCTTGGGCTTAGGGGACAGCTACTGTTAACCACGGCTCAGCTGAACAAGCAGTGGTGCACTATGTCAAGGCTTAAATAAACTTTGATGAAAATCAAATTAAAAATAGTGTGAGGGCTGTTATTATCCAAATGTGGGAAAAAAAAAAAAAAGAAAGGCAAAATCTCATCTGCTCCTCTTCCTCACCATCCACTCAGACCTCTTAAGCCTTCGTTACCCCCTTCTCCTCACCTGTCCTGTGAGAACCTTCCAGCCTGTCAGACCCTCCTCTGTTTCCAACTCCTGACAGTTACCTTCATCCTCATAACCAGCCCCTGACCTGCCTCCTCCTCACCCATCTGTTCCTTATTCCTTCCTTTCTCCAAACCACCCCAAAACCATCCCTTCTTGTCATCAGTTCTTGACGTGGCTGATCCTCCAAATATGCTGCTCAAAGTCCTCCAAGTTGGCACTTTTCCTGAATGGCAATCCTGTTTTTGCCCAAATTTGAAACTCTTCACCTCCCCTCTCCCTCCTGGTATACTCTCCCACTTGCCACCAATGTTGCCCTCCCTATGTTCACCTTCCTTCTCCTGGGCTTCCTCACAGAAGTTCTAGCTCTGGCAGGGTCATTGAATACTTAGCCCAGTGCCTCAACCAAAGAAAACATCCAAACGACCTTGAAAGCAAGAAAAGATGATATTTCCAGGAAAAAAAGCAGCCATAAGATGGCTCTACTTTATTCTAAAGACTCCAAGATCTCTTAGTTTTAACTGGGTAAAGAATGGCTCTTTCAATGGCCATTTAATGGGAGATTGGGTGGAAGACTGAAATTCAAAACCTGATCCAAATTCACAGAACTTAAGGAAGTTGAGATTTGTTATTGTAGTTTGGATCCGTGTTGTAAAAGTGCAGTCTAAAGTCTGGCACTCAGACTCCAGTCCAAATTTCCCTTACTTCTGTGTAGTTTCTGGTTTCACTCTTGGGTCAGAGTAAAGTTATCCCTGGAGACAGGGTGCAAACACCTCCTTACTGCTGAGTTGGGTTCACTTTTCAGCTCCATCTCAGAGTTCAGTGCTTGGGGTAGAAAAGCATTAAAGTTCTTAGTTTTCTTTTTAGTTGCTAGTATTGTGTTCGTGTTAGAAGTCCATAATACTTAGTTTTTGCCTGTACATTTTTCATGTCCACTTTTCCTGTGCCAAACTTTGAATATTAATGCAGACTGTATCACCCATGTAGTTTGTGGAGCTTATGTGGTGGGCCCAGAGCCAGCAGCTCTAAAGAACCTGTGGGTAAATGCTGTTTGGATGCTTTGGAGGACAGGTACCAACACCTTCATCTCCCAGAACCATGGACACAAATGTGGTTCTAGAACAAGTTCTACTATTTTTAGACTTCAGATACTTATTTTCCTTTGCTACATTTCTTAATCTCCACAGAGATAGTTGGTATTTCATAGAAAAGGCTCAAGCTATTTCCACCTCAGAGTTGTTTGTCCCCGGGCGGGTCAGCATGGCTGGTCCACAGCCATAAAGCTTGGCCACATGGTGGTCAAAACCAGACCATGGTCACAGCGCTGAGTCCTGTGGGCGATAAAAGTGAGTTGGGGAGAGGAGATAAATGTGAAGGTGTGATAGTCCCTCTAAGGGATCTGCTTACAGAGCTGGATGAAATTGTTCATTCAAAACATTCTTTTTGCTGAAAACGTCTTTAAAAAAAATTAAAAAAATTCTGTGGGAAATGTCCAATTTCAACAACAATTTTGGGGTTTTCATTGAGAAAGAAAAAGCTTGAAAAATGTGCAGTTTTTTGGCAAAGGAAAGCTAAAGAGTTGGCAAAAACCCAAAACAAAACCAAAACCCAGAAACCCCAAATTGTTTTGGTTTGTGGCCAAAATGTTTTCAGTTTTTGATTGCCAGAAACCAAACATTTTTCAGTTTTTACTTTTTCAATGAAAACCCCTGAACTGCAGAAAAACGTTAAGATAAGCTTTTGTTTTCACTGGTTGTCTTTTGTAGGAACAGAAACAATTTCTGGTTTTACCTTTTTCCCTTGTGGATGGAAGCATGTGTGACTGTGATGCCTCGTTTGTGAGCTCCCTTTGCGTGTCCACCTGAGCTGCAGCATTTTCTCTTCCTGGCTTAGCTCCTCCAGCCCTGGCTACCTGCCCATTGCTGGCTGTCCATGGATAGATTTGAGCACCCCCTGCAAAATGGACCTTCAGCTTCCAGAGATGTCAGTAGCATCTGAGAATGGCAAACACATTGTGGGAGTAGCTGGGCATCACGCAGGACGTGGCCCTCCATGAAACCACCTTTGTCTTGGCAGGGAAGTCTGCATTATGCAACACCTCTTGGCTTCTTAATTGTGATTTTCCAGCCTTGCTTCCCACCCACTGTGCCTGGAATTACACCTGTCTTAGTGTGCATGTTCTGTGTTGCTGTGTTCCAGCTTGGATACACTCCCTTAAAAACAATTACTTCATGTGGTGGATCTAGTTAACACTCCTCCGCAGCTCTCGAGCTGCCTCTGACCCTGCAGATGCTAAGTGTTAGCACTTGTGCTCTAGTTGCTGTAATTCTCATTACCTCAGTGCAGACAAGACCTGTTTACACCTTGAAAGCTTTAAAATCTCTTAGGGGGATCAACTATGGAAGGTTGGATGGTGGTGGTGGTGGTTGGTTTTTTCTCTTCCCAATGATGCTGATTGCCAGTATGTGCCAATTACTTCACTGGAGCTATGTGAGATGGGCACCCATGGAAGCTCAGCCAACTTTTTGCCTTTTACGACCCCACTGAAGTCATGGCCAAATATAAAGCCAGGCCCTTGTGGATTTTCTTCTCGGTTTCAGATGTGAAGGTGACCAGCTGTTGATTGAGTGTTGCAGAGATCTTTGGAGAACAGTGCATGCTCAGCTTAGAGATGAAGGGCTAAATTCAGACCATTTGTGTTCTTGGCATGATGCTCATCCTCATCGGCTCTGTGTTTGCTTTAGAAGTCAGACTAGCTGGCAAGCCCTGGCTGCCGGCTAACATGGACTAATTCTGACTCTCTTCAGGCTTCAAGGAAACAGATTGTGGAGGGGTTTTCATCACAAGAGGAATTAAAGAAGCTAGCAAGGTATCTTAACCCGAACCACGTCACTGATGGCTTTCAATCAGGGAGGAGGACAGATGAGATTAACCTCAAAAACCCCTTGGCTTCCTTGCGGAGACTGTAAACCACAGTGCCAAGTGAGAGAGGAATGCAGGAAGAGGATCATTTTTATGTGGACATGTAAGGAACTGGACTTAGACCACCAAGCCCATTCCATATTGGCCACCGAACAGTCATCAGAGGGTGTTGACTTTTGACCACTACTGTTTTCGTTAACAGGGAAAATAAAACCATATGTTGCCTAAGTAGATGCACAAAACTTTTCTCCAAATCCCTACAGACAAACTGTCAGCAGCAAAAGTATTTACTTTGGTAATGCAGCTGGGCTTAATCCCAGCCCCATTGTGTTTGTGCATGCCTTTTCACCACTGAGCTCAATAACATACTGTTTGCGAAGAGGGTGAATGAATGCATGCAGTATGATTTCGGTTATTAGGCCTATCGGTTACAGCCCGAGACAAAAGGCTGGAGTCAACAATGGTAGCGCTACATAGGCACTGCTCATACTTCAAGTTAGGCTAAATAGAAATCTTAGTCATCAGTCACGTCAACTAGCCATCAGCTTGAGGTAGGCCAGTGGGACTTGGCCTGGTGGTGCTGATCTTCAGCTGGCTTAAATCAGCGTAAATCCAGTGTAGTCCAAGGAGCCACAGCTGAGGATTCTGGCGCCTACTGTCTATTTGTGAGTTTAGTGGTTGCTGAATACTTAATTTGCTGGGCTGCAGGCTCCCACAGCTGAGCAATGGATGTGCTCGCAGCCTGCTCCTTCCTGACTCGGAGCACAGCGAACCCTGGTGAAGTCCCTGTCTGGGACCTCTGCAGGTACCAGCCTTCATCTGAGGGTTGGAGTCCTGGGTGACTGCTCCTCCTCTCCCTCCTGCTGTCCTGGGGAAAGCGGTGTCTCTGTGTTGAACAAGCTGGTTGAGACATTGCAAAGACTGAGGGCAAGAGCAGTAGCTGGGTTGGGTGCTCATGTTAAGTAGATTTATAATTAGGAGGGTTTCAGGCAGTGAATTGGTGATGGCAATGGGGGATGCACTACAGCTCTGACCTCAGGTTAGGTATTCTATGATGTGCTCTCTGTGGAGGACACGTCCAGGCATGAGCTGCCTCCTTCTGTGATAAGCTGACATGCAAGGAATATGTTGCATGTGTTTCTGCAGGGCTTTGGCTTGTGCATGCGTTCAAAATGGTGCCGTCACTGAGTTTTTGAAGCTCTCTGTGGCTTGGGTGCAGCTGATATCATAGAATCATAGAATGGTTTGGGTTGGATCCCTTCCAACCCAAAGGTCATCTAGTTCAAAGCCCCTGCAGTGAGCAGGGACATCTTCAACCAGATCAGGTTGCTCAGAGCCCTGATGAACCTGACCTTGAATGTTTCCAGGGACGGGGCATCTGCCACCTCCCTAGGCAACCTGGTCCGGTGTTTCACCTCCCTCATTGTAAAAAATTTCTTCCTTATATCTAGCCTGAATCTACCCTTTTTCAGTTTTAAACCATTAACTCTTGTCCTATCACAACAGGCCCTACTAAAACATCTGTCCTCCTCTTTCTTATTAGCCCCTTTAAGTATTGAAAGGCTGCAATAAGGTGTCCCCAGAGCCTTCTATCCTTCAGGCTGAACAACCCCAACTTTCTCAGCCTGTCCTCATAGGAGAGATGTTCCATCCCTCTGTTCATTTGTGTGGCACTCTTCTGGACCTGCTCCAACAGGTCCATGTCTTTCCTGTGTTGAGGGCTCCAGAGCTGGAGGCAGAACTCCAGGTGGGGTCTCACCAGCGCTGGGTAGAGGGGCAGAATCACCTCCCTCGACCTGCTGACCACATTTCTTTTGATGCAGCCCAGGACACGGCTGGCTTTCTGGGCTGCAAGCGTGCATGGTCGGCTCATGTCCAGGTTTTCATCCACCAGCACCCCCAAGTCCTTCTGCACAGGGCTGCTCTCAATCCCTTTATCCCCCAGCCCGTATTGATACCAGGGGTTGCCCCAGCTTAGGTGCAGGACCTGAATATGGGTCTGAATGCAGTGGCATAGGAAGATCCCCAAACTAAACAAATTTATCCATGTGCTAGTATGGTATGAACCCAGCCCAGAGCAGGAATGTGTCTTTGCTTCATGCTTTGCTGTGATAACGGTCTTCTTTTCTTGGATACATCAGTTCTGACATTCCCTTCCTTGAGCAGGAGACAAAGAAAAAAAGTGACTGAACTGCCTCAGGGGTGATGACAGGATGGGGGTAGAAAAAAATGGGTGAAAGTTACATGGAAGGTGAGGAAAGAACTGAAAGATTTGGGGTAAATGGAGGTTTTTCTGTGCAAGGCATGGAACTGAGCAGATGTGGTGTTGGAAGCTGTGTGTAATTTGAAGGAATGGGGCAGGGAACAGTAAGATAGGTGGCCATCTGTGGTCAGCATTTGTGTGAGACACCTGAGATAGATAGGAAAGCACACAAGAGAACAGATTTGGTGCCTAATGTGGCTGATTTGCATCTCCTCCAGGGCCTGCTTCAAACCCTCAACATTCGTAATCCTCAAACATGGAGTTACTCTGCATCTGGATTTTGATGTGACTGAGTCCAGAGCAGAAAGGCAAAGGCAGGCGTCCCAGTTGCTGTCACTGCAAACATCTGCAAGCGAGAGCGAGCCAGCCCCGCAGCAGCAGGTCTGTACCTGGAGTTGATATTTTTGGTGGCAGTGCGAGCAGGACGTAGGTCTTCTCCCAGAGGCAGTGTTGTCAGCGTGCCCTGTTCCCCATTGTGCTTAGGCTGGTGACAGGGCACAGCGCACACCCTCATTGCAAACTTACCAAGTGGCTGCTCGACAAAGTGAAAAGCTGCTGCAATTTCAGCTTGAGAAGCGGAGAAAGGCCACCTGTCCTCACCGTCACCAGAAGAGCCACAACGTTTCAGTGTGGTTAAAACGGAGAGTCCTTTCTCACACGGCTCACACAGCTTCCCATAAGAAGCCGTTTGCTGGAAATACCATGTGGAGACCAATTTCTAGCAAATGGAGTTGTGCTTCAGGTCTGAGGATCCCTGACTGTGGTTTGGCTCAATGCAAATTAACTTTGGAAATAAGAGAGGAAAGGTAATTTTGGTCCCCAAGAGGGCCAAATTTCTCACTGTAAAGCAAATATAAAGAACTTATTTCTGTCAGGGTAAAGGCTGATAGAGAAACCAGATCTTCCCAGCTAAGAGAAGATCTCGTTCTGCCGAGAATTCCATGAGGATGCAACTTTCTGTTCTAACATTCTATGATAAACTTGAATGGATTGCTGATAGATCTATGCAACACAAATCATTTAGACCAGGAAACAAACCCGTGACAAGTTGAATGACTTAAAATATCCTTTGTAGAGCTGCATAACAAAGGAAAACACCAGATAAAATTTAGGAATCTTGCCTAAATGTAAAACAAGGGACACTTGTTTTAGGGCTGTTTGACACCTTTTGCCTCATGATGTTGAAAAGTATTACAGTGCCACCGATCATTTCTGTAACATCGAAACTTTGGGATAAGAAGTGGATGTATTTTGGGGCAGTGGCAGGGCAAGACAAGAAGCATGGAGCGAAACAGAGAAATTAAACCAGAGAGAGAGACCAGCACCTTTGACATGCTCCGGCATCACATACATTCAGCATCGCAAAGCTATGGCTGTATCAGAGTATGGCCATCAGTAATATAATCTGATTAAAATGCCAACATGGGGTGTGGTGTGGACTGCAGGAGAGAGAAGCGTGTCCTTTCCTGGAGAGGCTGTACGTGAGCTGATGGGCACGGTGAGGCGAGGGCAGGGCTGGGAAGCTCTGCGGAAGAAACATTGAAGACAATGAGGCAACCACTAAAAAACATCCATGGAAAAATGCTGATATTTTTTCTGGTTTTCTGGGGAGTGTCAAAATTACTTTTTTTGTGGAAGAATTTCAGCTTTCAGCAGAGAAAATGATCCTTTCAATATTTTTCCCCCAAACAATTTTTTCCTCTCTTTATTTTTTATTTAGGCTGGAGACTGCTGTTGCCACTGAATCTTAGGTTTTATGTGAAATTTCCTATGGGGTGGGACATCGGGAATTATTCTAAATAACTCTTTCTATAAGAAAATCCTAAACCTCTCAACATTGCCCTCATGCTGCTCCTTCTAGTCATCCAGGAGACAGTCTCCTATTCAAGCTTTTCCTCGAGCAAAGCTGCTTTAAGGGAATCCCGATGCTCCTTAGCCCCAGATGTTTTCCTGCTGTTGCTTGGCAGTTTGCTGTCCTGCTGCTGTGCCAAAAGAATTGTCTGTGGGTCGTGCTGCACTTGGGGTCCGTGCACTTTTTAAAATCTCAATTAATTTATTTACCCCCTTGACCCCAAGTGTTTTCTTTCACTGACTTGGTTTATAGATGTTTGCATGGGTCCAAAGGAGGAGGACATTCAGGGACCTCTTTAGCTGGCTTTGCCTCTGGAAAAATGTCACGTGGAAGATGTTAGGGGAGCATTTTCTGGCCAGCGCCACGTGTTATTGAAGCGATCATCTCTTTGAGATCAGTCCCTGGCGGAACAAGGTCTCCTCTGCTGACCTCAGTGCGGCGTCTTCACGCGCTAATTACCTCCGGGTAATTAAGGTCTAAGCAGCACACTACAGGGTAGGTATTGTGTGGCGTGCAGTACTGCTCAGGAAAAGACATGAACACAAGCGCTCCCTGAACAGCCATGGGTTAGCTAATGCCATTTTAAAGGCTTCCCATGTCTTTGCTTGGCTCTGGTGCCCCGAGAAGGCTGCTGCAGGAGAGAGGGTTGAACCGCAGCAAAATTATAAGTGAGTTAAAATGTTCATGGCCTCCTCAAGCCAGCTAAGATGCTATTTAAAGGAATGTATTATTCCCTGCTGTATCTTCTGGCCTGCACAGGGAGCTTTCATTAGAGCAGCTGGCAGAGAGAGAGAGATAGTGCCTTGGAGAGCTCACGCGGCTTTCCACAACATCTCAGCTTGAAAGAGCCTTTGACTGTGCATCTTGCAAAATGTTTTCTCTGAGATGTCAAAATATGCATCAGTCAAACCAAAGGAGTCTGGAATGTATTACGTGCACGTTAGTGCACCGTTACCAATAGAGCTGTAGCCATGCAGGAGGGGGTCACAGCAGGAGCTCCCTGAAGCTCTGCAAAGGCACTGTGGTCTTCAGGGGATTTCTGAGGTCCTGGGGAGTACCTCCACCTCTGTTGTGGTGGGGACAGACCTCAAACCCAGGCGGGGTTCTCCCCTAGGGGGGACAAACCTCTCAAATCCCATTGGGTTTGAAAGCAAGCAAGCCACTTTTTGCTACCCCATCTCTCAAGGAAGGGCAGGTCTCTTTGGGTTTCTTCTTCTCCAAAGTGTGAGGTCATATACATTGAGGCGATGGGAGGGTGCACAGGCAGGGACAGAGGGTCATGTGTCACAGCATGCAGTTACAACCTCCATGGGGACTGTCTGAACTGGGAGCCCTGGGAGGTAGTGTAACTTCCAGACCCGGTGTGGTCCTGCCTTGCCCCAGAAAACATGGTTTGTGTATCAAAGGTCAGCTTGCCTCGCTGTGTCTGACCCATGCAGTTGAGGAGTGGGAGACTGACCATTACGCAGCCTTGCAAACGTGCCAAGCAGTGTTGTGATGTGGGAGTCAAGTGGCAGGAGCCCATTTTATGTGTCTCACGCCCAGCCTTGAGGAGTTGAAGGCTGTTGGAGGGGGCTGGGGAACAACAACATCCCAATTTTCCTAAGGAAAATACACCACAAAGCAAACTCTGATAACACAGGGATGGACGGGCAGGGAAGCTGCGTTTCGTAAAACTCCTGGGCATGTCTCTGGAGCCTGTTGAGAGCTGCTTTTGGTGTCCGTGTTGTCGGAAAACGTCCAAGTGTGGCCTCAAGCATGGCCAGAGGGTGTCCTTCAGAGCATGTGGGATCTCATGTTCTCAGCCAGGCTTGGTGGCTTGCTGTGCTGCTGGAGCCCTCCCGATGGTGCCAGGCTGATGGCTCGGACGGTGCCAGCCATGTCCCCTGGGCAGCCTGGGGAGCAGGTTCCTCCCGAGCCGGTCACTAAGGGGAATGCAGGCATAGTGTTTCCATGAGTAAGCCTCGCTTGCAGGGGTGCATGTTTGCAGGATGAGGCCATGGAGCAAATTAGTGAGCTCCCAGCCCGTTGTGGAGCTGGTGAGGTACACGTGGTGTGGAGCTGGGCAAACGCACGCTCGAGAGCTTTTAATTTCACGCTTCCTGAGCAAGCACACTTTTCTCCATAAAAGCTGCAAGGCTCTTGGTGGTTTTATTTCTGTATTAAATTTAGCATTTCTTTAAAAGTGGAAAAGGCTAAAAATGGGGGTGGTACAGAGCTGGGGCAGATTTGCTTGTGGGCTGGGGCAAGGGGCACCTCTCTAGCTTGCACTTAATGGTGTGCACAATGTGGTGTGGTCCTGCCCTGTACATCTGAGACACTTCATGTCACTAATCATTCAAAAATACACATTGCAAACACCTTGCTCAGGTTGAGCTGTGGCCCTTCCCTTCGAAGCCCAGAAGGTCACAGATGAGGTGTGAGGCAGGGCTGTGTTAGGTGTCCCCAAGCAAGGTCAGCGAGGGTTAGTACATCCAAACAGCAGGTCCCAGTTCAGGTCCTGATTGCAGTCCCATGCCGTGTTAACACCACAGCACTGGAGTTGATATGCTCCCGCAAGGACTAATTAGACTTGATTTTGGATGATGCTGATGTGGCCAGACCATTTACAGGTCTGAGGCCACCTCTGGGATCTGTGCATCTTGTTCCATGTTGCTGTGCTCCCAGATGTGCACAGAAAGACATTTCTCACGCCCCTAGTGAAGCAGAAGGAAAGAAAGATTGTAGTGAATGTAGCAAAACTGTTAGGTTTGCTTCACGTAAATGTAAAATTTTCTTTTTCCTTTCCTCTAACTCACTCTTTGCTCTCTATCCCTAAACACCACCCGGGATCTGCAAATCCTTACCAGGTTTCCAGTCCTTACCTGGATTCTAATCCTTTAAACCCATTTTCCCCCATCTAGTAGATAGCACATGGAAAACGTGGAGTTCACGGTCATGCTCCCTGCACGGGTGTGAGTGCAGTCCAAGCAAATAAATCCTGAGTGCAAGCATTCATACATGAAGAACTTCACACTCAGAAACATGACCACACTAAATTGCTGCCAGAGTTTTAAAGGCAGCTTTTGAAAATATTGGCCCTGCATCTTGTATTTCTGGAGCAAATGGTTTGATTCATTAGGGAAACATCAGCTAACTGCACATAGGACTGCATCCTGGGGATGCAGGGAGGGAAGAGGCTGGGATGAAGACAGCTCTCTGCTTGTACGTAAACACACCCTGGGCTGATCAGCTACCAGAGGAAAAGGAAATCTTTATGATTTCTGCCTTTATTTTTCATGTCCCTGCAATTGCAAGGACTTGATATAGAAGAGTATCTTTCGAGTATATAAGGCATATGCTCCCCAGAAACATTTAGCAGCAATGTTTTTGGCTCCTGTAACTAATGCTAGCAGAAGGTTCAATTTCCTGACCATCAGCAACAGTTTTTATTAAGAATGAACATTTTCCCTTTATTTTTCCCACAATTCCCAAAGTATTATTGATAGTTGATTATTACTATTTTATGTGAGGTCATCGCAATTAGTTTTGAATTGTAGACATGCAAACATGCTGTCTGTAAAACTCAGGCCAGTGTTGGAGTGCGTAGGTAGCACATGCCTATAAACTGCACTGAGGCTATGAACTCCATCACGGAGAAGTTAGGAGATTCCAGAATGAAGGTTTTATCTCCCATCTTCATTTAGCTTTCACAAGCCTATGTCTCATGAAGATCTGAGGACCATTATACAGTATTTTTGCGCAGGACCCTCTCCATTCAGCTCACCGAAGAGGCATCACTCTTGCGAGGAGCACCCACTCAATGTTTCGTGTCAGCCCTGTGGTTGCTCCAACATGTGTGCTACCAATAAGGTGGGGATCTCAGTCCATCACGGCTCTCCCCGTGTCGGCCTCGGCTGCTCAGGGCCCCGCTGACCCGCAGTCCCGCTCTCCTCCTCTGGCCCCTCAATCAGGGGCTCAAGCCTCTCCGTGGGTCTTGCCAACCTGTCTCACTTTCAGCCCTCTCAGACTTCTTCCAAAAAAACTCCCTTGCTTTCCTCCACACAGCAATCCCAGTAGTGATTTATGGTGTAATTCATGAGTTATATACTATTATAATGTGTATCATGGAAAGGGACAGAGCAATGAGATCTTTTGCTTCGTTGTAAGGACCCCTGTACTTAAGCCCCTGTTTTACAGCTGCTTACGTACATGGGATGGGGGCCAGCCCTCATCATCCCTTTTACTGCAATGTGCTAAACGAGAGGGAACGTGTTTATGAGGACGGGAGTTTAATTTTAGTATCTACGAATATTTGAAGCTACATGATCTTTCACTGCACAAAACCCATCACTGACACTGGGTCACCGGGGCGTCAAACCAGTTGCATGTGCTTAATCCTGCGAGAAGTCCCATGAACTTGAGGAAAATCAAGCACATGCATGGATGCCCCCAGATCAGACTTGTCATTTCAATACTGATATGAAAACCCACAGATTCTATAAGTTATTGGTATGTTGTGTGTTAAAACTTTTAAAACAGTGTCCTGGGCAAGCCACTTCTATGTGTAACTTAGGGTTAAATTTTATCCTCCCCCAGCCCTTACCTGTTACTACACATTTTGTTTCAATCAGAATTTGCTTAAATTCACCCAGTTATATCTGAAGGCAGAGTTTGTTCTTCTCTCTGTTGCTAAGTTTAGTTACGCTTAAAGTGAGGAGATGTTAGGATCCTTTAAGGAAAAAATACACCTAATAATAGTAAAGTTCAATTACCGAACATCTATCAATGACCAAGTGTTGTGGAAAACATTTTGATCTGAACAAAACACTTAGCTCTACACAAAATGAAATATTGTCTGATATCTAGGGCTTTTCATAAGCAAGTGGAAACAAATGTAATTATGATAGGCAGAAAGGAAAAATCAATATTTTGCTTTGAAAATTAGCCTTTTCTGGATTGTTTTTTCTGGCTGAGACAGTCTCACAACACTTTATGAAATATTTTGATCTGCTTGAAATTGTCTGTCTTTCTCTCTCCCGCTTTTGCTTTTTTTTTCTAACCTAAAAGATGTATTTCTGGCTAAAATTTTTTGCTGCATCCAGAAAGGGAAATTGCTCTGTCAAGGGTATTGTAAAAAGCCCTGTGTTTCATTGGCTTTTAATGGAACCTTAATAGAAGTTGGCAGCATAGATGACGAAGCTGGAAGGCTGCAGTGAAATTAAAATAATCAGAAGTTGTTCGGAGGTTCACGACCATGAGAAAGTCCTCAAAGCCCCTAACTATTCACTCAGCCGTAAAAATGGCTGATCTCATTTCTTCCCATCACGTCCCATCCTTGGGAGAAACACTCATGACTGCAGGAAGCCCATGGGGGACCGTGCTATTGCTGTTGATTTTAGATGGAAGATGTGCAGATACTGCAGTGAGGAGGGCAAGGATCAGCTTCACCAAAAAAAAGTGCGTTGAAATCCGGAAAAGCTCTTGGATCTGGGAAGGAGAGGATAAATTTTAATCAATGTCAATGTTTCCAGCCAATTTGGAAAAGCCTGACTATGCATTAAGCTGTAATGACCTCTGGCAGACTTTTAATCTAGATTCAAGTGTTGTAACTTTCTTTTTTAGTGACAAGCACGGCTTCTAAATCCTTTGAAGCAGTTACATCTGAATGAGTTTCTGCTACTTGGAGCTTACATTGCACCCACTGGAGGTTCCTCGGATTTTTGCCAGAGTATTGATGAAATCAGAGTTAGAAGAAATGTTCCCCAGGAATAACACTACCTGGACTGGTACTTCTCTTGCTGCCTTGCACTGGTTATTTCTCCCCCTAACCTACCTGCATGCTCTTTCTTTCCCCTCATCATTACTGCTATATATTCAGACGCCTTTTGGCTTTCAGTCTATCGGTTTTTCTACTGCAGAGCCTTTAATAATGGTTATTTCCTGGTACTGAACGCTCAGCTTGGTCTAGGGGGACCTGTTTGTAGCATAGTTTTCTGTAATTACCCAAAATTTACACAGCAATTCCAGGCCTATTATATGGGGCATAGTATGTAATTACAGGCATAACATATTAGGTCCTAATAACAGCAAATATATCATTACACAAATCATTCATGTTACTGTGCTGATATTTTTATATGGAGTAAGAGAATACAATTACTAATAATTACAATACACATCTTACAGCTGCAGTGTAACTGATGCCACTGTGACATATAGCAGGGCAGGGGGAGGAATAAGGAAACTCCCAGTGAAATATGGTAGAGTCCGTGAAATATTCCATTCAAAATCCAAGGTGGAAACCCCGTGCAGTTTTGTGTGTGTGCATGTGCATATATATATACATATATATGACAATTGTATTCACCAAAGCAGCCATCTAGGAAGTGGCATCCACATTGTCTTGCTTAGATGATGGATCTCCTAGTTATGCGGGGCAGATGGTTCTCCAGGCCCCAGGGCTGTAGAGGGAGGGAATAAATCCTATAAACACAGCAGCAAGCAGAGTTGGGCCAGCAGGTCACCAGGTGAGCGGTGCAAATGGTGCGTCTCACCTTCCAGTTTGGAAGAGCTGGGCTCGGCCCAAGATTTGTAATAAAAGTGCTTTGACGTGCTTTAAACCTTCCCTGAAAGGTGACCACTGATCCCTGCCAAACGTAGGCAGCTTGTAGGGAAAATGTATTAGCACTGGCACCCATCAGGCAGCGCCAGCTGTGGTGGGGATTAACGACAGAGAAGTGGTGCGAGGCCAGTCCTGACCTCTGCATGCAGTTTTATGAGTGACTGGGGTTCATGCATATGGATTTATGAGTAATTTGAGTTGATGCACGTTGGTTAATGGGTTGATTTAGGCACTGCTATCCTGGCACTCCGAAGTGCATCTTCTCAGCCCTTGGCGTGGAGGGCAGGTAGGTGGAGGGCAGATGCAACAGGGACTTTTTTTCCTATGCCACTATATCAAAAAGTTCAGGTGGTGACTTCTGTTTCAACATCTACCTATTTATATCTGCTGCATGGTTTAGGCTGAAATTTGTTTCCCTTTCTGACAGGTTAACCTGCTTCCTGGGCTCTGTCTGCAGCATCCCGACAGCACTTTTGACAGCACTAACTTGTAACATCAAGCCTTCTTTCTCCACAGGAACAGGATAAGGGTCAACCACCCTCATCCAGGTTAATGGGAATTTTGTTTACCTCTCCAGAGCATCTCAAACTGACAATATGAGAAAAACGTGTAGACTGGGGTCTTCCCTGAGGCATATTCTCAGGGGCATGTGGTTGGGAGTTATCAATAGGACTTGGCTTGCACTTGTCCACTTGGTTTGGCTAGAGGTCTTGGCTTTGCCTGTGCCATCCTGTTTCACTTTGGAAATACCCCAGTTACAGCAGGGATGATGAATGGGAACCATGGGGGCCAGCACCAGCCTGCCAAAGACATTTTACCTGGCCATGGAAATACTGATGGTCCAGCCTGAATGGGATTATTTCTGTTCATGTGGGGCAGAGAGAGATGGAGGCGCTCACCTGAGCCTGGTGAGAGTTGTCATGCAAATGTGGTTGCATTGGTCTATGAAGGGCCACTTCCAATAAAAAGGGCCAGCATGAGTTTGCATCAGGGTAAAGCCAAAATAATACCACTGCAGACACATGGAGACACACAGCAGAGTACGAGCGACTTCACAGTAGAAAATATGAAAGCGTTGTGGTCAGAGCTCCCTATCCCAGGTCGATGCACTCTTTTGGGGTCCACCCCACCTTGCTTTTTGCCTGGGCTTGGTCTGGTCATGGCCAGGATTCAAGCTGGGGCAGCACCACCATGGGGTTCTCTGCCTGGAGGAGGCTGGTCCCTTGTGCAGGGACTCTGCACTGATCACTCACCCCATGATTTATCTCCTCGATGCTTAATGAGGTCAAGAGAAGTGGGAACTGATGATTTACATGAAGTAGGCAGGGATGTTTTCAGAGGCCCAGGCATCTAGTGAGCTGTGTCCTTTTGCTGTGTGGCTGTTATTGTGGTGTTTTCATGCTCAGCGTTCAAGGGTAGAAATGGTAGGAAAGGTCTTACTGCTGCTCTGCTGCTCTGCTGATCCCCAACAGAAAACCCTTGAAAGAAAGAAGAATGTGACTTTATGGGGCAGATTATTACACATGGTATTTTTGAGTCTCTGTAGACAGCCTTTCAACCCCTGGCATAAAACCTGCTTTGAAGATGTTTGTATTTAGACATCTGTGCAGGGCAGGGCTCCTTGTGAAAGAAGGATTTGGCAGTTGCGAGGACATTTATTTAACAAGCAGGTAGATGGTGACTGCTGCTGTGAATCCTGTGCAGTATTTTGAACAAGTCTGGCGGTGTTGCCAAGTTCATAAGATGATCCTCACCTTGGTCCCCACCTTTGGTATCACCTCGGCTGCTAAATTTCCTCAGCAATTGTTAGATCAGAACTAAGGGGAAACGCTAATGTCCTTCACTGCAGCTGGCAACCAAAGGCGGATGCAGTATGAGCATTAATGGGGCACAGTGCTTTATGTTACTGGTTTGGTGTGTGATTTATGGCTTAATAAGGCATCCAGCATCTGGCAAAAACACAAATAAATCCCACTGGTGGCTCAGCATCCCCTTTGCCTAATGAACGTCATCTCCTCTCTGTCCCATGGTGGGTCATGGTCAGCTGAGTTCCTGTCCTACATGGGGGCTGCATTACAAGGGCTCCTGTGCCCTCCCATCCAAGACTTGGGGCTGGGGGCCGGTGCCAACTGAGAGCAAAGGCTTTGGCTCTGCTGACCGCAGGGAGGTGACAGCATGAGGGCTGCTTTGCTTTTCCAGCATGGCAACAAACATCATTACCGGCAGAGGAGAGCGATCGCTCGGCATGTTTGCTGGGGAGGAGTGGGGCAAGGCCGGCTCTGTACCTTGGCCGACCCCGGCTGCGTGCCTGGCCAGGAAAGCAGAGTGTCACCTCCTCTACGGTGTTCAAACTCACATGTTCGCTACCTTTTGGTAAAAATTTACCCTTGCTGTTGTCGGTTGGTGAAACTGGGCTGGGCAGCACGGGGCAGTGGTAGCGATGCCGATCCTCTTGCCTCTCCTGACCTCTTGCTGGGATGCAAAAGCATCCGCGCAGCCTCTTGCAGAGGCATGGTCATTTAAACCAAGCAAAAAAAAATGTTTTAAACTTTTAAGGGCTACCTTTCTGCTTGCATTTACTGGAGGGCAGCAGCAGGGTGGGAATAGCAAGGAATGTTTAAGAAAAGTGCATTTAGGAATTTGTAAATGAAGCAACTTGATCCCAAGGGTTAATGTTTCCCTAATCAGGGGTACAAACACTATTGCAAAACCTGAAGCCTCAATCGCAACTCAGTGATGCCGCCCAGCTTGTGATTTACGTATTTGCAACAAATTCCTTATCTATCAACAGGAATCAAAAGGGAAAAAAAAAGGTAAATAAAGAGTATATCAGCCGTATTGTACTGCTGACTCTCCCTGCAGACCTTGCCTTACTGATAATTATTAACTCTCATGAACTGAGAGCCACTGCACAACTCTTGACTAAAATACGATGGTATTTCTGAAATGAAAAATGCTTAGTGAATTTTGGGCGCTGCTCAAAGACAGAAACTGCCCACAGTGTTTCCCTAGCCCCTGGCTACATGGTGTAGCCTGTGTGTGCCAGGGTGGGGACAACTTGGGGTTGTCATCACTCTTGCTCAAAGCCCAGATAGGAGAATTGCAGCATGGCCTCATACAAAACCTGCATTTCCCCCTTTAGGTCATCTTGTGATCCTGTTTTTTTTTTTTCCTACTGCCTTCCAGTTCCCTTTCTCTCATTGTTTTCTGCAGCTGGGTCACAACCCTGAGGTCCAGCCGCTTGCTGGTTCTTGAAAGCAAATGCACTTTAAACCCAACCCTTTGACATGGGTACTGTGGCCCATGAGCGCAGCCCCTCTCCCTATTATAAGCTAAAAAGCTGTCCTTAACTTACATAACAAAAGACAGGGTTAAAAACTGTGCTTTAATAAAGAAATACAAATGACAATCTAAAAACGTATTTTATTGGGCTGCTAATAATGACCAGCAGTGGCGGTGGAGGGGTGAGCAGTATAATGAGTTCCTGGGACGGGGCTTAGACACAGTCGTCCCCTGCGCGTCCCAGAAATCAGGTAGAAGACATCTCGAGCATCCTCAGCAGGAGCTCGCCCATCCTCGCCTGGGCCAGGGCACTTGGCAGCGAGTAGACTGTCACCGCACAACCTGGCTCCCCCCCCAGATCCAGTCCTTGCTCTGGTGAGCTCAGGTTTTGCATACCAGCTCCCCGACTCTGCGTTCATCAGCCAATTGCTCAGCTTGGGAAATAAATGGGCAGGCACTGAGGAGTTCAAGTTTTGTATTCATGTCAGTAAAACAGAGTCTATTCCCCCTCCCCTGCCCGCCCATGCTCGCCCGCCCCAGCCCCTCACCCGC